>JAJLUV010000019.1:0-240859 GCA_030564445.1 Kodamaea leandrae | reverse complement strand
GTATGACGCTCGTCTAGATAGAGGCGAGATAAGGGGTAGCTGCTCACGTGAGTGATCAGCTGACCAGAGTTGAGTTACATGCAGAACAACCAGTACTACCAGTACCTTACACTTACTCTTTTTATTATGCCCCTTAGTGAACCACAAACACTGCCAAACTCGCTACCACCATGTCTATCAATACGTTCATCAAAACGGACCATGCGCCAAAGAAGAGCAACTTGGGCGAGAAAACGGTCCAGATAAATAAGTGGAACCGCAAGTTGATGCAGGCTCCCACCAACAGCACGGCTGCCACGGCGTAGAACACGAGTGAAATGCGCACCTTTTCAAGCAAAATCGACGCCTTCAACTTGCGCAAGTCAAGCGACGACTGCCCGTACGTGATGCGCCCCTGCTCAAACACAATCTGGAGCAGCGAGACCGACCAGAAGATCGGGCCCGCAAAGTTCGATGTGAAGGTCTGCAACCCCACAAGAGGAACGCTGTACTTGCTGATTCCATTGTAGGCGTTCGACAAGTCGACGGTCGCCAACAGGTTCGTGCTGCCTAACGAAAAGAACGTGAGGTTCTGCATGCACAAGGTGAATATCGTCACCACCACCATCATGTGGTTCATATTGGTGTAAAGTCCCGCAGAAACACAAGCTTTGGTGAAGGCATACTTTATAACCGCCAACGCGATGAACACTGGGATGTTCTCAAAGCGCGTCTGGTGGATGAGGTAGACGGTGACCAAGTTTGTGAAGTCGGTGATGGCGCAGTTGGCGCCGTTGACCTTACCGGATATCACACGGTTCACAAGGAGTGCAAAGATGAAAAACACACTGATCTTCGATGTCAGAACAGTCACTTCCTGAAGCGCAAACTTGTCGTCCATGTTCACAACACCAAACGAACTCACCACCCACGTGTAGTACCACTGGAGCCAGCTGGGGATAGCGTGGCCGTCGTTTGCAAATTGCAACAACTTGAACAGCGCGGACATCGAGCACGTCATGAAGATCGCAATGAACCCCGCCATGTTGGACGCCAGAGTAGACGACCGTCTGCCCTGCAAGAGGAGTGAAACCGAGAGTGCTCCGTATGTGAAAATCACAAGAACCCAGAGAAGATCGGGGTTCTCGAGAAGGAGATACGACCCTAAGGTCCATTTGTAGAAGAACTTCTGGCCACTGTTGCTCAAACTTCTGAGGACTCTCAATCCCACCAACGCAAGAGCAACGAACCGCAACGGCGTTCTGTATGCGACTGTAAATGCCACCAAGAAGGATATGGTGAAGAACCACCAGATCTGGTGCTCTTCTTCAATGAGCGACGATCCGTGGAAGTGCACCGCGTAGACCGCGCACAATGCCGCGAATGCAAGAGTGGGATTGCGGGCCCTTGTGAGCGATTTCGAGAACACTGCGATACTCGCAATCGCCGACACAACGAGTATGGCGAACCCGGTGGTGATATCGGTGTAATTATAGTTTGTAGCTGACGATGCGAGGATGTCCTGGACTTCTTTGAGAAGGTCATAGTACTCGTCGATAGTTCCTGAGGTCTTCAACTTGCTCCATTGGGTGTAGATGTGTCCGTGCTTCGAGTCAAACACTCCAAATTTCGCCGTGAATAAGTTCATGAACTGCTTACAGTTCTCAAAGAGGACCCCCCTGCGCTGTTTTTCGGGCCACATGTCGAGGAGCTCGCGCAATACAATTCCAAGGTTGTTTTGTGGGATCGGGAAATCAAGTAACGCAGAGAGTGTTGGCACCAAGTCGATCTGGTTCACACTGTTATAGAACTGGTACGAGTCTGTCCATGGAAGCGGAGCCTTTGCTTTGCCATGGAATTTTTTGGAGATGAAAGTGAGACCTGCACTGGTTTCACCAGGAGATGAACCACCGTGGTTACCAACTTCGTTCATTCCGTGGTCTCCCATGAGAACCACCAAAGTATCATCGCCCACACTGTTGTAGATTCTCTTGAGAATGGCGTCCATTTCGCGTTGTTTCGGCTTCATGAAGGTGGACTCGGGGCCTCCTTTGTGGCCGATGTGGTCCAAACCCAAGTAGTGCAAGATGAGGCCGTCCCAGTTTCCACCCAATTGAGTATCCAAGTGCTTTGTGACGTTGTTGTCGACCTCTGTGAAGTCACTGACGAAGAATGAGTTGGTTCCGTCAAACTCCTCGAAAATTGTGGGGTACAACTTGAGCCAAGTATCGTCGCCGAAAAAGTTGATGGTCTTGCCTTTTCTCAGAAACTGCGACACCCACGAGTCCTGCGCGCCCAATCCCTGTGACGTGTCGTGTTCGTCGGCAATGTTGAGGATCGCGTCCAAAAATGATGGGGTACCACCTGTTGTTATTCCCTTCAAACGTGGCAACGTCACCGTGGGAGGTGTAGAGAAGGCAGTGTAAGGAATTGCGTTGCCGTTGTTGATCAATTCGTGGAGGAAGCTCATCTCCGAGTGGGTGTCGGAGTAGAAGAAGTCCGAACGCATTGCATCCACCACCATGAGAACCACCTTGTTGAACTGGGCGCCTCTGGACGTGGTGAACGGAGACTCTCCTTCGAATAGGTTGAAGCCTGGTAGCACGACCTTCGTGGGGAAGAATCCCCGGAGGAAGATGACCAAACCAACAACGTGTGCGAGAGTGAGTGCAATTTGCACGGGCCACCCAGAGAGCATAGTAAACGTGGATTTTTGAAATGAAAAAAGAATAAGAAGTAGTGAAATGTGATGAGAAATGTAATGGGAAATGTAATGAGAAATGTAATGAGAAATAATGAAAGGTAATGAAAGGTAATGAAAGGTAATGAAAGGTAGTGAAAGGTAATGAAAGTAATGAAAAGTAATTAAGAAATGTAATGAAGAAGGGTAATCAAGAATGAAGAATTATAATGAAGAAAGGTAATCAAGAAATGAAGAAATATAATGAAGATATGAAGAAAGGTAATCAAGAAATGAAGAAATATAATGAAGATATGAAGAAAGGTAATCAAGAGATGAGTTAATCAAGAAGGGTTTTCAAGAAATAATCAATAATCAACAATGTAGTGAAAGTTGAAGGTAATCAAATCGAGTGACGCGCAATTGTACTATTCCGCTAATAATTGTGTCACAGTTGGCGTATGTTCGTTTTGGGTAATTGCTCCCGAAAACGAATAGAATAAAAAGTGGATATGAGTCAAAAAGTGGTTGAATGGAGTCAAAAGTAGCCAAAGTGGAGTCAAAAACGAGCTGGAGGGGACGGTATAGTTCCTGTGACGTTGCTATAACGACAACGTCCTTTGGAGTTCAATTTTGTACGGCTGAGGTTGATCATTGGCTCCCCCCACAGTTCGCATCGATATTCCTCTTTGGTAAATTTTTCCCTCATATTGAGGGTTTTTTTGCAACAATTTATATATCGCGTGGTTCCTCGAAGTAGTCGTATCCTGTTGACTACCACGAAGTGAGAACACGTACTGTTATAATACGGGGCAACAAATAGATAAGATAAGAACAAAAAAAAATAACAGGAATTCAGAACATTTCAGAACGACTAAACTTCCAATCAACTAACTTATAAACTTCTAGTTGTTTTCCAACCTTATAAACAACTTTAACTTCCAACCTACAACTTCCAACCTACAACTTCAACTTCCAACCTACAACTTCAACTAACAACCTACAACTTTAACTTCCAACCTACATCTTCAACCACTTCCATTATGCCTCAAAACCTCCATATTAAACCAGGGCGCTTATTGAACACCATCCACCAAACCCTGGAAAAATGGGGCGCCAAAGGCGTCTGGGGTCCAGAATCAACCCAGACTGGTGTGTGCAGACTCGCGTTGAGCGACTTCGACAAGCAGGTCCGCGATTGGTTGATTTCAGAGACCAAATCCTTGGGCTGTACGGTCAAAGTCGACGAGGTCGGCAACATTTTCAGCGAGTACCCTGGCCAAAACAAGGGAAAACCCACCGCAATTGGCTCGCACTTGGACACGCAGCCCACGGGAGGTCGCTACGACGGCATCCTAGGTGTTTTGTCGGGATTGGAGGTGTTGCGTACCATGAAGGAGAACAATTACACTCCAAAGTACCCCATCACGTTAATTGACTGGACCAATGAGGAGGGCGCAAGGTTCCCAATGTCAATCATGGCTTCGCTGGTCTGGGCAGGAAACGTTTCGAAGGAAAAGGTTCACGCCATCAAGGCCATTGACCAGCCTGGAGTATCTGAGCCTACAGTGGGTGAAGAGTTGAAGAGAATTGGGTACTTGGGCGAAACCCCTGCTCTGTACAAGGAAAACCCCATCGCAGCGTATTTCGAGCTCCACATTGAACAGGGTCCGATTTTGGAGGAGCACGACCAGTTGATTGGGGTGGTGACCAGTGTCCAGGCATACACCTGGGTCACCACGCGCATCTATGGACGAGCCCAGCACACTGGCACCACGCCATTGCGGTCGCGGTCCGATGCCATGCTCCTCGCGTCCAAGATGATGATTAAGGGTAACGAGATTGCGCAGAAACACAATGGTTTGTTCAGTGTGGGAGTGATCAAGGCCGAGCCTGCGGCGGTGAACGTGATTCCAGAGTACGTGGAGTTTGTCTACGACATTCGCCATCCAACCGATGAAGGCAGAGCCGCAATCCACTCCGAGGTCGAGAGCGAGTTCCGCGCTATCGTTGACGACAAGAAGAACGGGCTTCACACCAGGGTCGAGTTTGACGTCATTTACACGTCGCCCGCGGTGAAGTTCCACGACGATTGTATCTCGTGTGTGCGCAGCGCGGCAGAGGCGATCGTTGGTCCTGAAAAGATGAGAGAAATGGGGAGTGGTGCCGGACACGATGCATGTGCCACCAGTGATCGTGTTCCCACGTCGATGATTTTCATTCCTAGTAAAGACGGTATTTCACACAACCCCGCAGAATACTCTAAGCCGGAAGAGGTCGAATTGGGATTCAAGGTTTTGATGGAAGCGGTTTTGGCCTACGACAACGCCCGCACAGAGTAGAACAGGCTCGGCCTGTTGGCAATTGACCACCCTTGATCTCGTTACTGTGGAGAAGTGGAGAAGGCATCGAGTGGGGAAATGGGGCCATTTCGTGGGAAAGCTTAAGAGCGCTGAAACGAGTGCGACTGCTACATCCTAGGTGGGAATCACGCAGGACAATGTAGGAGTGATGATCACCCGGATGTAGCGTAGTATCTAACCGCGATGCCAAAAAGCGAAATATATGGACGAGATAGGAAAAGAAAAAACGTCGCGAAGCCTGGCCAAAATAGCCCAAAAAAAGAGCCTAACAATGCTTGGCTGGTACAGCAGGGCGACCGGGAACGTCCTGCACTAGGGACGCCGTTATTTAGACCATGATTGTGTTGAACAATACACAATTTTACGATATAGTGGCTTATCTTAGCGGATAAGGCATAAGAATCTCCGCGCTGTCAGGGCCAATCATTTCGATTGTGTGCCGGAGAGAGTCGAAGTGTGATTTGTGTATCGAGCAGAGTCAAAGAGGCGTCGAAACTTTGTGTGATTGGTGATCCATGACCATAATAAAGCCGGTGCATATTAGGGTAGCCGAAATGTCTTAGGAGAACGGTGCTGAGGGGTTCAATCACCGTTCCTTCCACAGCAAAGAAATCTCGTCCCCACAAACTATTAGGGTAGGCGCTTGCGCTTTTTGTCGGAGTGAAATTTATTCGCCGCACTAATTTGAACTTTTTGGCGCTTGAGAAAATTTCTTTTTCCTGCCTAATTTTGGTTATCTTATCGTGAGCTGCGGCAAACTAAGGAACGATGTGGGCAATGTGAAAGAGATGCGAAGAAGGGGAGCGATGGATGATAGAGGGTTCGGAAATATGGCGAATCGAGGAGTCTAGGGTGATTCTCGTTCAATCCCCTCTTTCAGCGGTGGAATACTAGTGGTTTTAGCTTTGTCCTACGGTTGGTCCCCACTATTCATTTCCTGATACGAAAAATTTGCACAAAACAAGCGCCTCTTGCTTGATAGGTGCTTATCAGCACTTGGCGGGAAAACACAACTTGTATAAATATAATCGTGATTCCTTCAGGTGCAACTCATCGCACATTCGACATGGTCAAATCACCCGCCCTTTCCACGACCGCCTCGGCGATACATCCTGTGATGTCGCAGATCAATGTCGACGACCTTAACATCAAGTCGATTCTCTCAAACCAAGGTGTTACCATTAACGTCGATCACGTCGTAGACAATGATGAAGCCATGATTATGGCGCTTGGTTACAAGCCTGAATTTAAGCGTGAGTTCTCCGCATGGTCAGTTTTCGCAGTTTCCTTTTCGGTGCTAGGCTTGCTTCCGTCCATTGCCGCAACCTTCGACTACCAACAGCTTGTCTCTGGTATATCTCCGATTCCATGGTTAATTGGTTTGATCCTTGTGACCTGTGTGTCACTTTCTTTGGCAGAAGTCGCCTCGGCCTTCCCGGTCAGCTCTGGTACCCCATATGCAGTTTCGCAGTTGGCCCCACCAAAATATAAAGCCATTTTGACCTGGCTCACTTGTTGGTCGAACTGGTTGTGTCAGATCACCGCCGCGTGCTCCGTCAACTACTCCGGTGCGCTGATGATGTTGGCTCTCGGTGCATACAACAGCACTAGCTTCACCATCCTGAACGGAATGGTATACGGTGTGACCACTGGTATCCAGCTTGTTTGTGCAGCGCTCAGTTGCTTGCCAACTAAGTGGGTTGCTCGTCTTTCCTCGCTCGGAACTGCCGCTAACATTGTTTTCTTGGTGGTTGTGTTCGTCGTGTTGCTCGCAGCCAATGACCGTTTGGAGCGTTACGGAGGATCAATTCCAAAGTTCAACTCCAACGACAAGGCATGGAGCTTCACCAACCAGACCGACTTCCCAACTGGTATCTCTTGTCTCATGGCGTTCCTCGGTGTCATCTGGAGTATGAGTGGATACGATTCTCCATACCACTTGGCCGAAGAGTGTTCCAACGCCAGTGTAGCAGCACCAAGAGCTATTATTCTCACCTCAACCGCGGGCGGATTGACTGGTTTCATTTTCATGATTGCAATTGCGTACACCGTGGTGGACCTTGACCAAATCGCTGCAGACCCTCAAGGTTTGGGCCAGCCATTTGTCACTTACATGACTCAGTTCTTGAGTCAGCGTATCACCAATGCGATGACTTCTTTGACCATCATCTCGTCCTTCTGCATGGGTTTCACTTGTATGCTTGCAGCATCCCGTGTGACTTTCGCCTATGCGCGTGACCGCATGTTCCCATTCTCAAACCTTTGGTCCAAGGTCAACCCAGTGACACGCACCCCAGTGAACGCAGTTTTGCTCAACTTTGGACTCCAGCAACTTCTTCTCCTTCTCATGTTTGCCGGAAGCACTGCCATTGGTGCTGTTTTCTCTGTGGGAGGTATCGCTGGTTTCGTATCCTTCACCATGCCCACCTTGTTGAAGATCACATACGCCAGAAACACTTTCAAGCCGGGTCCAGTGCACCTTGGCAAGTTGTCGACTCCAATCGGTGCCGTTTCTGTTGCATTCGTCTTGGTCATGATCCCAATTTTGTGCATGCCAACCGTCCGCGGAAAGGACTTGACCTTGGACTTGATGAACTGGACCGTTGTCGTGTACTTTGGCCCTATGTTGCTTGCAACCATCTACTTCCTTGTTGCGGGCCACAAGTGGTACAAGGGTCCTAAGAGTAACTTGGACGAAGCCGACTTGATTTACACCAAGTCGTACGAAGTCTTGGACGGCCAGGACGGCGTTAAGCTGGAGAAGCTTTTGAAGCAGAACTCGTTGTCGAAGGAGAGCGAGTCATCTTGATAAAATAGATTAATTGGTAGATAATGAATGATGGGAAATCGGTACAAAGTGTAGTAGAAGTAACCACTATGGCAAGATTCTTGGTAAAAACCACTAAGCCTGATTATATTTGGGGTGTACTGGTAGATATTGAATCGGATAACAAGAGATAAATTACTTGCGGTAGTAAGTACCATAAATGGTGAATAAAAGCAATATAGATAGGTAGATCCGATGTCTAAAGATAGGAAGTATGCAGAAGCAAGTCTAATGCAACCTCTTAGCTCTTTAAGCACAGATCCCTCTGTTATTTATAATCGACCCATCTCTCATCTTTACACAAGATCTAGAGGTAATAATGCGATTCGCCAAAAGCCGTACCTTTATCGGCGCCGAAAAGGGTAACAATAGCCCCGCGGCTAATTTTTCTTATCTGAGGGTGCATGGAGCTGTTAAATTTTGACAGGAACGGCCGCGAACCAGGCACATGTTGAAGCCATGAGCGACAATCACACGTGTGCACGTAGCTCTGTGTGACCTTAATTAAGTGCACACAATACCTTATCGGATCTGCAAGTACACTGCGACTAATATACTCGTTTTCAACAGTCTTTTCCTTGCCCCACTTTAAATTCCGAAACACTAAATCATTTTTCAGTTCGCGCAATTTGATAAGATAACGATGAGCAGTACTTAAAGACAGCAGCTCGCGATGTTCTCCAAACCATCAAGATGGATCATCCCGCAGTACACCCAGTGAAGTCCCAAATCATCGTCGATGACTTGCACATCAAGTCCATCATGTCCGATCAGGGCTTAGCCATCAATGTCAGTCATGACGTCAATTTAGATGAGGCCATGATTATGGCGATGGGATACAAAGCAGAGTTCAAGCGTGAGTTTTCTCTATGGACTGTTTTTTCCGTTGCTTTTTCGGTGTTGGGGTTACTTCCCTCCATCGCAGCGACTTTTCCATACCAACAGTTGGTCAATGGAGTGAGTCCAATTCCATGGTTGATCTGTGTCGGTTTTGTTACCTGTGTCGCTCTTTCTTTAGCTGAGGCGGCCTCTGCGTTTCCCGTGAGTGCTGGTGCTCCGTACGCCGTTTCTCAGTTGGCCCCTCCAAAATACAAGGCTTTTTTCACATGGATCACATGTTGGTCCAATTGGCTCTGTCAAGTTACTGTTGCAGCTTCGGTGAACTATGCTGGTGCTCTGATGATCTTGGCTCTTGTGGCCTATAACTCTCACTTTGAGGTCACCCCTGGTAAAGTTTACGGTGTTTGTGCTGCTTTGCAGTTCTCCCATGCCATCATTGCTTGTTTGCCAACTAAATGGCTTGCGCAGTTCAATGCCACAGGAACAATCACAAACATTGTTTTCCTTGCGGTTGTCTTCGTTATGATTCTTGCTGGTGTTAAGGAGCGTCCTGATGGAACGAAGTTCAACTCCAACAGCGTTGCGTGGGGCTTTGAAAACCGCACAGACTACCCTAGCGGAATTGCTGCCTTGATTGCCTTTTTGGGTGTGATCTGGACCATGGGAGGCTACGATTCGCCTTTCCACTTGGCTGAGGAGTGTGCCAATGCTGCAAGTGCAGTTCCCAAGGCCATTATCATGACTTCGTCTATTGGTGGTTTGGTTGGTTTCCTTTTCATGATTGCCATTGCTTACACTGTGGTTGATGTCAACGAGATTGCAGAGGATCCTTTGGGATTAGGACAACCTTTCGTCACCTATCTCAGTCAGATTTTCACCACCAAGATGTTGAATGCTGCAACTGCCTTGACCATTATTTCGTCTTTCTTTATGGGTGCATCGTGTATGCTTTCACTGTCGCGTGTTACTTTTGCATACTCTCGTGATGACTTGTTCCCATTCTCCAAGATTTGCAAGGTTGTCAACCCATGGAGTCAGACTCCTATCAATGCGGTTTGGGTCACTTTTGCTATTGGACAGTGTCTTTTGTTCTTGATGTTTGCAGGACCGGTTGCAATCGGAGCTATTTTCTCCGTGAACGGTATTGCAGCTTTCGTTTCCTTCACAATGCCAACGTTAATGAAGTTGATTTGGGCAAGAGATACTTTTAGACCTGGTCCGGTTCACCTTGGACGCTTTTCCACCCCAATTGGTATCATTTCATGTGCATTCGTGCTCCTCATGATTCCCATTTTGTGTATGCCAACTGTCAAGGGTAAGAACTTGACATTGTCTACTATGAACTGGACTTGTGTGGTCTACTTTGGGCCAATGTTGCTCGTCACAATCTGGTACGCGGTGCTGGCACGCAAGTGGTACAAGGGTCCAAAGAGTAATTTGGACGAGAAAGATGTTGTCTACGTGGACGAAAAGGAATTGGTTAATGTTCACAGTAGATCTTTGAGCTCTGGTAGCGTTTAGACTAGATAATATGCTAAGAATGAAGATATTTTGCAAGGCAAGTAAGATATGTAAAGGCATGATAAGGCATTTCATATAAAGGCATTTCATATAAAGGCATTTTATATCGTAAAGGCATTCTATATCAGGCATTTCATATCAGGCATCATGTCGAAGACATTTCATATCCTGGTAGAATAATGCAAATACATCTTTGTAACATTCTTAGTAGATTCCTACTAATAATCTTGATCCTGCTCTTTTTCTTATATTTCGTGATCTCATCTTTTTTCAATTGATTATCAACCATGATGGAAGACCGCAATAGCTGCACGTTTTTCACAAAGATCGGTGCTTGTCGTCATGGAGAGAAGTGCTCGAGACGACACGTGAAACCAACATCATCGCACACACTTCTTCTTTCCAACCTCTACGAAAATCCCAAGTTGAACAAGAACAACGATGAGGAGTTGAATCCCAAAGAAATCCAGCAGTATTTCGATGAGTTCTACCGCGACATCTTCGTGAAGTTCGCCCTGCTTGGACAAGTCAGAGACATTGTGGTGTGTGAGAATGAAAACAACCACTTAAATGGAAATGTCTACGTGCGATATGAAGACCGCGATATGGCGATGCTCGCCACCCTTACCCTCAACCAAGAATGGTTCAACAATAGACCAGTGCACTGTGAACTTTCGCCGGTGGAAAGCTTCCAGGAAGCCAACTGTAGAGCCTATGATACAAACAGCTGTCTGCGTGACTTTTGCAACTTCATGCATGTTCGCCGCCCAACTCCACTGGTGAAGCTGGTATTGTTCCGTGCTCAGGAGAGAACGAAGTTGGAAAACGACTTGAGAAGGTGGCACGAGGAGGAGAAGGCCGCTGAGGTTGTGGAAGAGCCAGTTTTGCCGGAGAAACCAGCGACCGCTGAGGTATCTGCGACTTCCGTGGTTGAGCAGTTGTTCTCATAAAGACAAAATGATAGAAAATGCGGATGTGGGGGTTAAGTTTGATGGCCTAGGGTGCAAACTGGTATGGAGGTTAGTGTGCGATGGGCTATTACTAATTGAATCTTAGATTTAAGCTCAAGGCGTGTATTATAGAAACGGGTTAATAGATATTTACTGTATAATCAGTGAACTTGCTGAATAATAGTATGATCGAGGTCTTTATTGAGGTTTTGATTTAGTCTCTGTTATAATCTCTATGATATCTTATATCTCTATAAAATCTTATATCTCTATAAAATCTTACTCTATATAATCTTATACTCTGCTTTAATATCCTCGCTTATCACATGAACTTTTCAATTTTTGCAAATTTCTTACTAATTTACTTCGAAAGAACCCCAACCTTATTTGATACACTCTTCTCTTACCGTTCCAATATACCTATACTACCAAACGGATAAAGTACCACCTCTTTCCCACCTTTTCAACTATGTAATGAATTCTTTGTCCGTGCCCGGCGAAAATTATGGCTGCGTTTCGGGGATCTGGAGCTTTATTTCCTCTAATCGGATCCATTGAATTCAATTCAAAAAAACGCAACTACAAGCAGAAAGCGCCATCGGTTCTATGATCTCACACACAGCACTCAGATGTGTGGCATCGAAACGTTCGAGCGCTTTGTCGAGTCGAACCATGAGGTCGCTATCTACAGCCTCAGGCTCGCGCTCTGGTAATCGGTGTGCACAATACTCGCAACACATACGCGTAAAATTATCGCATAGAGACTCAATTACTACCAGATCAATTCACACAACATCATTCACAGCAATGCCAACAGATCCCGGATTGGACTTGGTGCGGAAAACCTTCACCTCGATCCGTTGCTTAAGCTCCTCTGTACAAAAAAAGCTGGAAAATAAAAATACCACTATGAGTACCAAGAGCTCACACGAGTCGGTGGATAGTTCCACCCACTCCCACACTCATTCAGAATCCCACACTCATTCCCACGAAGGAAGTGACGACCACAGCGGCCACTCACATGGCTTGTTTGGCCATTCTCACTCGCATTCGCAGCCTAACGAACTTCTCGTCACTAGTGCGAAGTCCATTCTTTCCAACCCTGCAGTGAGAATCACCTGGATAGGTCTCCTTGTTAACGTTGCAATGGCTGTTTCCAAAGGTATCGGAGGAGTCTACTTCCACTCGCAGTCGTTAGTAGCGGACGCCATTCACTCCGTATCGGACATGGTGGCCGATTTCCTCACTTTGGCAACGGTCAACGTCGCCTCAAAAGTTGGAACTCCAGAACACTTCCCTCTTGGTTACGGTAAGATCGAAAGCGTGGGCTCCATACTCGTGAGTGGTGTTTTGTTGTTCGCCGGTGTATCCGTGGGATGGTCGTCAATGTTGCAGGTGTTTGAGTTCGCTCTTCCATCTTACATTTATGACTACGTTTCGGCAATTCAGATTGGACACTCACACTCGCACGATTCTCTCACTATCAAGAACCCTGACGAGCATTCGCACTCGCACTCGCACATGGGTGAAGTGGAGCATGTCGCCCGTGAGGTTCCCAACATCAATGCCGCGTGGATTGCAGGAGGCTCTATCATAGTGAAAGAGATGCTTTTCCACAAGACTTTGAAGGTCGCCAATGCCACTAACTCGAAGGTTCTTGTTGCAAACGCGTGGCACCACAGAGTGGACTCTCTCACGTCGTTGGTCGCGTTGATTACCGTTACTGGCGGTATTCTTTTCAACCTTGCGTGGTTAGATTCTGTTGGAGGTCTCTGCGTTTCTGTATTGATCATTAAGGCAGGCTGGGGTACTTTCAAGAGCTCGTGGTATGAGTTGATTGACCGTGGCGAAAAGCCAGGTGACGAAGTTTACGACAAGATCCATGGTATAGTTCAGCTGGAGTTGAACGAGAATGTCGACTTGAAGTCATTTAAACTCAATGAGTTACTGGTGATGTGTGCTGGTGCAAACACCAACATAATTGTCAAGTTGGAAACTGATGAGAGCTCCTTCAACTTGATCCAACTCAACAGTGCCGAGGAGAAGTTGAAGGACTTGATCAAGAAAGACGACAAGTTCATTAGAAACATTCATGTGCAGTTCAAGCACGGAGAATCGCACAAGCACTGAGGGAACTACAGGAGTAGAGGATGAAAATAGAAAGTATAGGAACGTAGGAAGAAAAATGCTAGACTAGAATTAATGTTGAGCCACATTATAAGCTTTGACAACCTTAAGCCTTAACGGCGAGGCTTTGTATTACAGGATCATTCATCCTGGAATACTCATTTGACCATTCAAAATCAGCGACCATTTGCTCTGAGAACTCTTTACAACCTTCATTTTCATTCAACTTGCGTTCTTTTTACAAAGTCTATTTACATATTTACTCGTCACCCTCAATGAACTTCAAGATATCCTCGATGGAACGCGAAGCGATCTCTGGGTCGGCCTTGACGGCATTTTTGGCGTTTTGAGAAGACTTCTTCTCCAGCACAGATGATCTAACGTGCACCTTCTTGTTACCGGAAGCTGCTGCTCTCTGCTGAATGTCCTTCTTCTTTTGCTTCTCCTGAGCAGCCAAGTACTCAATGTACTTGGTGATGTTCTCAACGTAGTTGTTGGCACGCTTAGTCAATGGGTCAGCGAAACCAAGAGTCTTGGTGAAAATATCAGTTGCAGTGGTGAAGTGCTTCAACGACTCCTCGAACTTGCCAGCATTCAAAAGAAGCACCGCATAGCCCTGGTACATGCTACCTGTGATCTCAGAGACACTTCCATTAAGCTTGGTAGAAAGTTCCAAAGCAATTTCGTAGAACTTACTGGCCTCAGAGAACAACTTCAAGCGAGCCAAGCTGTCAGCCAAGTTGCTCAAAGTGGTCACCACAATAGGGTGCTCCTTGCCGTAGACGTGCGACCAGTTGTCGATAGCCTGCTTGTACAACTTCAAAGAGTTGACCAACTCCAACTGAGAGGACTCGAAGTAACCCGAGTTCATGTAAGCTGTGATGGTATCGTACGAATCGAAACCGGTGGTTCTCTCAGAAATGACGATTGCTCTACGTGCAATCAAAGCAGCCTGGTACCCCAAACCCAATTCAGCAAAGAGCTGTGCAATCAAGGTGTACAAGCTGACAGTCTCAGCACTGACAACACCGTAAACTTGCTCTTGGATGTTGATCAATTCGTTCAACAAAGAAACACCAGTGTCCTTGTCGCCCTGGATGATGTGAGCACGGGCAGTCTGGAAGATTTCGTCAACAATGGCAGACTTGTAGTCAGAGTCCTTAATCAATGGAATGAAGTTAACGACGTCCTCGGTCAAGAAGACGGTAGTTCTCTCAACACGCTCAACAGCAGGCTTTTGGACCTGCTTCTTACCCTTCTTGGTAGTCTTGGCCTTTGGCTCAGGGACGGCAGGAGTCTCCACGACCTTCTTGGCAGAGAATTCCTCAGAAGTAAACACGTAGTCCTGAGACTTCCACTGGATACCAAACTTGTGTGCAATTTCTCTCATCAACTGGACTGGGTGAATGTCCTTCACCCAGTTGTCAGCTAAGGTATATCTGAAACGAGCGAAGACCTCCTGGGAAACCAACTTGGAGACTTCCGATGGAGTCAACTTTGTGAACTCGAGAGAAGCTGGAGAAGCAAACTCAGTAAATTCAGCAGGAACATCGGCAACAGGACTAGCATTCACGTCAGCTCCCAACAAACAGTTATGGAAGTGAGCAACGACAGCTGGCATCAAGTAGGTTGGGACGTTTTCAGAAAGACTACGCAAGACGTGCTTGGAAGCTCTGGCGATCATCTCCTGGGTACCAATTCTAATAAGAGTAGAATAGTTGGCGAAAACTGGCTCGAAAGTTGCCTTGGTCTTCTCCTCAGGTTCTTCAGCCTTTTCTTCCTTCTCCTCCACGTATTCCTCACCCTTGGCCTTAGCTTCGGCAGCCTTCTTAGCCTTTTCGGCGATTTCCTTAGCCTTGACTTCAGCCTCCTCCTTGGCCTTTTCTCTCAAGCCAACAGCCTCCTCCTCGTTGCTCTTGATGGTCTCCTCCAATTTCTTCTCAGCAGCGACCTTTCTACGACCGGCTTCTTCCACAATGTGACCCAAGTATCTCATGTTGATACCAGACTTGTGCAAGTTCTCAGTCAAGTTTCTACCGTCAAATGGAGCAACATTGTTGGTGACATCGTTCAAGTATTCGTTGATCAAAGTCTCCTTAACAAAAGCAGATAATTCTCTGATAACGTCGAGGTCCTCCTTCGACTCGGCATCTGGGTTGAACACATATTCGTCAGTTGGCAACTGAAGCTGGGCCAATTCTTCCTCAGACTTGCCTGCCTCAGTCTCCTTCTTGACAAACTCGGAAATGTTACGCTTCCACCAGTCAGCGACAGCCTCATGTCTAAGGAGAGACTCACCGTGAGGGTAAGAAGTAGCCTTAGATGGGTCGTAGTGCTCCTCAGTGAACGAAATGTCTCTTGGAACAGTTCTGTACAAGTCAATCACGTACTTGCGGCCGTCAGTACCGTAAATACCCTTAGTCTCCTTAGAAACAGCCAAGGTCTGCTTTTCACCACCAAGGCTAACCTCGTGGGACTTGAGGTGGAAAGTCTCGGCAATCTGCTTCATTGGCTCACTGAAGGACTTGTCAAACAAAACCTTAGAAGAGTCGCTGGAAAGACCGTAGGCAACCTTCTCATCCTCACCTTCTGGGCTCTGGTTGAAGATACCTGGAACTGGAGCCTGGCAAACAACTCTCTTGCCCATGTAGTCAACGATACATGAAACCAAAGAGTGAACACCCTGTGCATCGATTCTGTTCAAGACCTTAATGGCAGAGATGTCCTTGTTAGAGGTGTATCTAGAGGCCTCGATTCCACCAGTTTGCTCAAAGAGATCAGCAGTGGTGGCACCAGAAGTGTAAAAGATACCGTTCTTAAGGTAAATCTGCTTGTCTACGTCCTCGTTAGGATCCATTGGGCTCAAGTTACCCTTGATAATGTTGATAGCAGTCTCGGTGGCAGTTCTGGTGAACTCAGACAAGCTCTTGTGAATGATCTTCTCCTTCAAGATTCTGTCCTGGAAAGTCTCGTTTGGCAATTCACGAATGGCTTGGATGTCCTCGTTCCAGTCCTTGTTGAAGTCAGAACCATCAACTCCGTTCGAGAGCAATGGCAACTGGAATCTCGACAAGTCTGGCAAGTTAGCCACAACGTCAGTGTTCACCAACCATGGGGCAGCCAAGTTTCTGTTGGCCAACAAGTACGACTCCGGGTGGTTAGTACTAGCAGACAAAGCAACGTCGTTGTCCTGAATAGTCTTGGAGAACTGTGGAGACAAAGACTCCAACAAATTGTACAACAAGTAGCTCTTGTGAACACCACCCTTTTCATTGACTCTCATGGCTGGGTTGAAGTTAGCGGAAGAAGATCTGTTGACAAAGAAGCCGGAAACGTGACAGGTGATATTGTACACATCGTTCTCCAAAGTCTGTAAAGTCAAATAGAGCAAGTCACCTTTAGTCTTCTGGAATGCTGGAACTGGAGACCACTGCGAAACAGTCAAAGATCTAATTGGAACCTTAGTCTTGCTTGCAAAACTGCTGAAGTGAGCGTGCTGGGAAAGCTTAGTCTCATCTGCAGATATGATCTTCTCAGAAACTTCCACAATGGCCTTCAACTCCTCCTCAGTAAGCTTTCTTGGCTCTTCCTTAGCCTCTTCCTTCTTTTCATCGGAAGCGTCGCCGTTAGTCTCAGTCTCAGGCTTTGGCTCGGGGAACTTCAAGGGAACCAAGTCCAAGTCATTGAACTTGGTCGAGCCTGCAGCTCCACCAAACTCCTGAGAAATTCTGTCGAAGTAGTGCAAGCCAATAACTTCACGGAATCTGAGAATGTGCTCGTAGACCTTGGCCAAGTTGTAAGCCTTTTCTTTAATGGTGAAAGCCAACTCAGTGACATCGGTGCTCTGTCCCAAAGCCTTCAAGAAGTCTTCATAAGTGGAAGTCTTATCAAAGTCCTGAGAAACATTAATGTCACCATAGTAGATGTCAAAATTAGTGAGGTTTCTTGTGGAAGGTAAAACAAGCAATGCCTGTCTCAAGTCGTTGATAGTTTCACTAATAAGTGAAGTAATGTCCAACTTTCTGTTGTCTAAAGATCCAGGTAACTGGACCTTCAAACTAATTTCTTTGAACTCCACGGGAGACTCGTCGTTGGAAGACATGGCCGTTGAAGAAATTTTTCAGTCGTAGATTTTTCATTTTTTCCCCGACATACAGTGACTCGACGGAACATGCAACAGACAGTTCCGGGCCATCCTCACGTTTTGGAGGAGTGCTTGTACAACTTTATTTCATATCATTTCAAATTACATCGTTATTGACCAATTCTTCCAATGAGTCCACTTCACATTTGATTCCTTTGTAATCTCTACGATATGATGTCCCCAGATTTTGCTAATGCAGGACGAGTATTTTTCTTTGCAACTATCAGCAGAATCAGTCGCCACCGATTCAAAGGTGGACATGCAAACAGATCGTCTTGGAAATAGCACTGAAAGTGCAGAAACTGTTGACGGGATTCAAAAACAAGCGAATTGCTCTGTTTTAGATCTCCCAGTCGAGGTACTCATTCAAATATTCTACAAGCTTGATCCCATCCAGCTCAACACCGTTCGTCTTGTTTGCAAAAGATGGAACTTTGCAGTTTCAGATAAATCAACATGGATAAACTCCTTCAGTGGGAGATTCCACACTCCTAAAACTTCGTTTCCGAGCATATCTGGCTCGAGTGCGTGGATGATGGAGTACTTCGCACGTGTGAAGGTGATGAAGAAATGGAACAAAGGAGAACCAGTACACTCAACGTACTCTCTTCCAAACAGCGAACTACAGTTTGTGGATCGTGTTTTGGCTGACTTTAGAAGCTACGATGAGATGGGGAAGATTATGACCTTCTCTCAAAGAGTTGCTAATGTTGCTACTGCGAAGTTACAAGACGGGAGAAACCAAGGATTCATAGATGGTGGACACTTACCTTCGCTGTTGATACTGTGCGACTTGAACTGGAACTACTTGGTAATAGGAAGAGTTTCTGGAGACATAGCCATCAAAAACCTCCTCACTTCTACTACCTCAGCATCTCCATCGACACAGATATTCCATGACCCTACAATCGAAGAATCTGGAAACCCTATCATTTCTGTCCTCATCAATGAGCATGTTGATAAGCATAAAGAAAAGTTTGATGTTGTCACTGGTCACTTATCTGGGCAGCTTACATTATGGACTTTGGCCGGGAAGATCGTCAATCGTGTTTCCCTAGATGGTCCGATTTTGAATATCAAGAGTGACTTCAAGGAATTCATAATAGCCAACACACTAGAGAAATGTTATGTTATTTCGCTCCCTGAAGCTACAATAGTGCATACTTTTGACATCAATCGCATTGACTTCGACGAAGAGACATTGAGAAACTTCCCGATTTATTATGGAAATCCTGGCTCTAGCAGAAGGAATATCCTTGACGTAGATTTCGGTGGAGGAAACATCGTTATCGCATATAAGACGGTCGTTGAGGTCTTCAACTATAAAACAATGGATCGCAGATACCTTGAGTTGAATTCTGAGGTTCTTTTTGGAAAATTCCAAGTCCAGCAATTTGCAAACCGGCCCAGAAATCCGACTTTGGCTGGTAAAGATGGACTCTTGTGTGCATATGTGTTGAGCGACAACTCAGTGATCGTATGGGGAGTTAGGGATACAGGTGAGATTGCAATTCAATGCAAAATAATACCGGAGTTCAGCAAATATGCCCCAGATATCAACAGACATCCTCACATCAAGCCAATAACTACCATTGAGCTTAACTCTTCTGTGATTGCGATAGGAGGGTACAATGGATTTGTCAACTTATACAACGTTTTCTCAGGAGAATTCATTAGAGAAGCAAGCGTCAAACCTCCTAAAAAGTACCAATTTCTTGAAGTCGTTCCCGTGAACAGGATTCTACTTAACCCAAATGAACGCAATGCCGCAGGTGCGATTGTAACGGGTCAGCTTGTACAATATTTTCAATTTGGGAAGAAGTCGACCTCTTCAAAAGACAATACATCACACAAGAAGCCCAAGGGTGCAAGTCTCCCTAAAAGGTTCACAAAACACAGCATACGTGATGAAATAGACGACTATGATAATCAGAGGTGGATAGAGGAAAAGAGAAACGAGTTGTTTGAGAAGTACAATGGTTCTCACATTGACGAAGAGGATGAAATGACGGTGGCATTAGCGTTAAGTCTGAGTGTGCATACCCCCGAAGACGATGAGGACATTCAAAGAGCCATCGAAGAGTCAAAGAAAATGCTCATTGACAATGATCCCATCGATGCTGACCTTGACGAAGATGAGCAGCTACGCAGAGTGTTAGAAATGTCTTTACATGACCAATAATCTGGTCCCTTAATAGCAATTTAGCCGTTCACACACAAAAATCGCACGATCCTAAAATCCGATCCCTTCCGCCGTCTCTTTTTTTTTTTTTCAACACTACGGAAATTTTTGTCCGAGCTGCTCCGGATGGCAAACTGTTCTCCAAACAGAGATTAGGAGGAGAAACAGATTAAAAAGCTGGGTTAACAGGAGTTAGTGTGTAGACTTCAAACGTGTAAAAGATCTCTTTATACGCCTTTCTATAAGAAGTGAAGTTTGACGCTTCCTGCTGTCAAACGGCGAAAGCTGTCAGGAACACCTGTAAAATTATGACTCCAAAAAAAATTAGTGCGTATAGACAGTACCATCCGCTAATTTTTTTTTTTCACATAAAACATTCTAAACAAAACGAAGTTGAGCTCGCTTTCTACGACTATTTACCCTTGCATTCCAGGCTTAATACTTATGAATTTATAAACAGTACCAGCTAGAGCAAATCTTGAGAATGGTTTTTACAAACTTCATCAAGCAAGCAAAATACACATACCCACATGAAAGACTTCAGTTCTTTCTGAGTGCCCAGCCCTATTTGAACAACAATAGTTTGGTGAAGTACTATGATTTCTTCACCAAGAACTGGCTGGGAGAAGGTCCCCACCCTTCTAGCACGAAGAGAAATTACTTAGGTATAGATACAGGCCATTATGGTATGTACTATACCATGTACAATTACGACACAGAGAGAAGGAAGTCCCTGGGTGCTACCTATACCCCTGAGACATTGCTCACCTTTATTTTGCATCACGAAGGACCAATCTTCATATATTACGACTATGCCACGAAATTTTTCATACTGAGAATCAACCAAGATATCTTCACGAACATAGAAAACATCTCCACAAAATTCTTGTCAGCATTATCCAAAATTCAAGTCAAGAATTCAAGTTTTTTGGTTCAAGTGAGATGCTTTTCGACTACAGCTAGACAATCAAGACAACATGTGGACGAAGACTCAACCCCCAAGATCCTTGAAATCTTAGATCCAGTGAAGGAAGAAGAAATCGAGAAACCATTTGAATCTCAGTTGTTGGACACACAGGTGTCGAAGATAATGCAAATATTCGAAGAGCATACGAGCACAGACGAATTAAACATAATCTATCCGTTATATCAATCGTTGAAAAGAAACGAGTTACCTCTACCAGACATTCAAGCATACAATGTTGTTTTGCTGTCCATTTCTCAGAGGTCATTGGACTCTGACTCTACTTTAGAGAGTATCGAGTCGAAATTAACCAACATGATGACAATTTACGAGGACATATTGCATAATTCTATGAAGCCATCCCTCGAAACATACAACATAATTTTGCAGAACTTATTCGAGGGAAGCTCCAACGTTTTGACTGGCTCTAAAGCTAATTATTACTCCTATGAAAGTCTCAAAAACAAGTCTACTGAATTTGGACAGATCGCACTCGATTTGTTCAATTCGATTCCCAACTATGACAAATTGAATTTGCAAGTCTTAGTACCATCGCTCCTTGAATTCTTTAGCAGAAATCCGGAGAGAATGACCACAGCTTCTATCAAGAAGTTGATTCCACACATAATTTTGGACAACCAAAAACCAGAATTCTACCTCACATTACTTGAAATTTCACAGAATTTTAATAAGTTAAATGTGTTCTCGAACAAGCTGGAACTTTATCAGTTTATTGATTCCATTTATGCGAACTTCAAGTCCTCGCTGATATCGGAAAGTTTTGATGAATATTCGATTTACTCAAAATTGATCACATCATTGATTCACAATGGAAACTTTACATTGGCATCCAAGTTTTTGGACGAGATATTAATGGACTACAAGGAGTCCATGAACTGTGAGAGACACCCTCAAAAGGCACAAGTATCGTCTGTCATTTCAGCATACATTGGGGCAATTAATGATTCCAGTGAGAAAAACCTAGCAAAGGCTTTCAATTTATTGATGAAGTTTAATGGAATTACCTATATCCCTGAGTTGAATAACTCTTTATTCAATGATTTGATTATTCTGTTTGTGAATAAGTTCAATATTTTAGAACAACAGAAAATCAACGTGGAAAAGGAACAGCTTTTGTCCATCGAGAATCAGCAAAGAACAATTTATGAAAGGATCTGGTACTTATATGACTACATGTCAATAAGAAAGGATTACCAGGAGACCTCGACCATCGATCTTTTGAAATCAAATCGCAATGGAATTCATTGTCGTGATGCTCTTTTACCCTTGTGCATTAATCTTGGTGACCACTCTAGAGTTTTTCAATTGATTAAGGAGATCTTACTCAAGAATCATTTGATTTTTGATTTGAACAGTTTCCAAAAACTCCTCAATTATTTGCATAATGGAGTCATATACAATGCCAATGGTGAACCTTTCAATCAGTACTACTTTGGACTAATTTGGAGTGTTGTCGCTTCGCAATCAGTTCATTATGTGAATGAAAGCCGTCATTTAAACGCATTTATCTCAGAATTCGTGAACTACTTGCAGTTGCCAGTATCTGGAGATACACTTCCAGATTTCGTTGAACACTCCATAAGATTGTTTATGAATTCAACTATGATAGAAGAAGCCGTGAACAGATTTGACTTGCAGACTGAAAACATTTATGGTCTCATCATCGTTTCGAAAACTTTGATGTCGTATGTTCACAGTGGAGACATGACCCTCTTTCACAAAGTTATAGCATTCCAGTGCAGATTGTTAAATCAATTTGAAGACACTGAAAATCAGTACATTGAGCTTACACCAGATTTGATCAAGTACAAGCGTGATCTAGGCATCCATATCTCACTGTTGATCGATACTGTTGGGGTAGAAAAACTACTTTTGACCGATGACCTCGTGGAAAGTTTGCATATTCTTGAAATCCCTGTCCCAAATGGGGCCTCCGAATTACTGCCAAACGACGTTAGGTATGACTTGAATTTGAGTCACCTTTTGAACGTGAACTATGACTCTGGAGTCAAAAAGTTCGTGGAAATGTTTAGAAAAGGTTATACATTTTCACCAAGAACTTGGGGAATTTTGATCAACTACAATTTTATCAACGAGCAGTTGAAACCCCTGAAGATAAATATTACCGAGCTATTGCAGCGTCTTTTAGCTCTGGGATTCGATACCGCCGAAAAAGTTGACTTGATCGAGGCTTTATTGAAGTGCCAAAATGACAGTGTCGCTATTGCCTGTTTGAAGTTCTTAAGGGTAGATGGCGGAGTATTATTGAGAGGAGATGCGAAGGACAAAGTTGTTTGCACAGTTCTTGAACAGGTTGCAAAGTCTAGAAATATTTATTTAAAAAGATTGGCAATGGAGAAGGAAACCTTTGACGTCTTCTATACCAATTGCTCACGAAGCTTGGCTTGGATTTCACAATATTTGAACATTCTTGTTCAGGAGAAGAGCAATGAAAAAATCATCGAGATAGTTGAAAGCTACAAGCTTGATTTAAGGTCAACGGAAATTTTCAGAGCGTACAGTGAAGCATTGCTTGCTGCTGGCTTAGATTCCAAGTTCATGGAAGTGTTCAAGGAGTTCGCTCCTCCTTCTTTATCCAGCTCTACCGTTCATGTGGAATTATTAATGAAATACTACTTGAAACAAGGCACTATCCAGAGTATTGATTTCATTACGGAGAAGCTCGCTACCTACAGAGATTTGTCTCAAAAGACAAGAGCCTTATCTTTAAGAGCGATGGCAATCAAGGCTATTAAATTCAATAATATTCTTATCGAAAACAGTGAGTTGCATGCAATGACTATTGAAGAATTATCATTGTTACTCCTCAATTGCAATCTTAGCGAGATGAAATTGGCGATTAAGAAAAATGAAAAATTGATCAATAATCAAGCATCCAAAGCAAAATTAATGGAAACTTTAGTTGACGATTTATTGTGGCTTTCTGGGTCACCAATTGTTCCAGCCAGTCAGGTTTTGTTGAAATTTGAGGCATTGATTATGCTCTTCCGGTTCTTAGGCTTGAGAAACCTTAACTTGGACACCTTATTGAATGTCATTACGTTGCTATCAAAGATTGGATCCAAGGAGGCATTAAATATTTTGATGAACAAAATGCTGCATGGTGAGAATAGCCCGGATGTTTTGAACTTTTACTTTATGGAAACATTTTTGAGGAGAAAAGATGAAAAGAAAGCTGTCCTCCTGCATTTACAAGCATGCATAGTTGATGCGAATGAGCACAGCAAGGCTTGAAAATTGGCATAGTATTCAATTTGAGTCTTAGTTAGAGAAATGAATTAATGATTATATAATAAATCTCGGAGTTCGAGATCGGAGTAGAAAATCTACCTCAAATTATTAAGCCAACTTTTGCCCCGCTTTGTGGTTAGGAACAATTATACACGGCAAATATATAAGAAGCATCTAAATTGTAACATTATGATCACCTTCTACACAACAAATGAGTAAACAATCTCACCCCACAGCCATCAATTCGTTCAATTCTAATCACAAAGAATACAGCAACCTTCGGCCAAATTTCCTGAAGCAGGTTGTCGACCGTTTCTTGTTGGGTCTTGGATTAGCTACTTCAAATGCTGCCGGGATCAAGTACGACACCAGCAAGAAAATCTTAGAATTAGCAGCGGGCACAGGTAAGTTTACCGCAAGACTAGTTGAAAATGGATGGGGTGCCTCTGGATCAGAGAATCTCTACATTGTTGAACCAAGTAAAGGGATGTTAGAATCGTTCAAGGTCAATTTTCCAGACGTATCCAACACTTTTGAAGGTTCTTCATACGAGATTCCATTACCTGATAACTCAATTGACGTGGTCTTAATATCACAAGGCTTCCACTGGTTCGCCGACAATGAAAGTTTAAAGGAAATGTACCGTGTTTTGAAACCTAATGGAAAGCTCGGTTTAATCTGGAATGTGGACTATCCAAGCAAAAGCATTACCATAGAAAGTAATCTGATCGAATTTGTGGACGATGAAAGTCTTTACTACAGCAGCCTCGACCTGAAGGACCTCAGAGCGGAAGCATTAGCGGATCAATTTTTTAAGAAGCAACCTTGGTCTGCAGAAGTGAGCAAATACATTTACACTTTCGATAGAGGGGTCCCACAATATCGCCATGGTAAATGGATCGAAGCCTTGAAAGCAGACGACAAATACTTTGCTCCTATTTCAAAGCAGATTTTTGGATTCTACGAAATGCGTATCCCACGTGACAATGTTTTCAAATATTGGGCAACCAGATCCTACATCACTGACTTGAGCGACGAAGAAAAATCAGAAGTGAAAAAACATGTCAATGAACTCTTAGACCAATACTTGAATGCTGATAGTGCACCATTTGCTGATCAAGGAGATAATAGATTGATAAAGCCAATGTTAGTACATGCGGTTATTCTTGATGCTAAGAAATAGAATCACGCTACCTAGAAATTTTATCTACAAACTTACTAGAGCTCAAAACTACTATACTTTAGAAATTTCAACTCCATTACAACTTTGTAGGCCTAAAACTACCTAATCAAATCTAAGCTAAACTAATACAGGATAAATTCAATGCAAACCAACACAGATGTTCGCAATTGTAAAAGCACAACTTGTCTATGAAAGGCATCCTTATTCCCAAACACTTAAAACAAAACCCTACATACCTAAGTGCGTGAATACTACCATTCAATACTTTCCATACAAAACATTAGAAATATCATAAACATACATCACAATTTTGCAGCTTCAGCCTTACAAAAACAAACAATATTAAAAACATTTACTTCAAACTTGTCTGCGAACTATTCAATCCAGACAAACACTGCTATGCCCACTTCTTAGAGAAACAAAATGTCCTGAACGTTTAGAAGATAACCTCACGGACAAGACCTAATCACCACTAAATAACTTCCCAAAAACAAAACATCAATAATCTAGACTGAACGAAAATTAACTAAACATTCACTCATTTTTATTAACTTAAAGAAATCTAGTAACAAAGAGAGGCAAAGTATAAAAACAGAGTCCCTGAATTATGAGTGAAATGATCAGTAACATTCAGAACAAATCTAAAACTACTCAACAGTGCCAGCTTGACAATCTACATTGTTTCCTCCTTGTATCTTTTATAGTCGGCAATGCCGATAAGCTTGTTGTACAAGCAAGAATTATATATTTTTATATTAATATCTAAATCTGCCTATCGAAATAAATCAATCGACAATCTTACGAACCAGCAAAAGAGCCCAATCAATATCGCATAAGAAACACGCTAAATTCTCAGATCAACAAGAGAGATTTATGATTCATTGAGCTCTTTATTTGAGCATATAAATTTAAATAAATTAATAAATAAATTCTTTAAGGAAAAAGCCATCAATTGACTTCATACTAAGAAACCTAATAATCTTCTCAACTAAAAATTTAGGTTCGATTTTGAATTCAATAATACATAGTCATTAGATTAATGCTAGTATCGTGGATTGTTTTCAATTACAAATCCTATTCACAAAAAAATATCCCTTCAAATCATCACAAAAAATTTCTACGTACTTCAGAACTTATAACAAATGCTCTTCATATGGTCTGAAATTATTGAAGATATATAAGCTACTTTCAATTTTTATTCAAGTTCTAAAATAAAATATCTCATTACATTTGATACTTTGAATTGAATTTTTCTTTTCATACGAACATTAAAAACAAATGAAAATACCTGTTCCAAATTTAAATTATCATTTGAGTTTTGAAATGTTTATAACTGCATATATTCCAATATGAAAACAATATAATTAAACATCAAAAAGCATTTTACAAGATTTTTTTAAAGTGACCTCCGAAATAGATGTTGCATGTAATCGCAAATGCATATTAGCAATAATATAGGCTTTTTAATAAAGAACCTTTAAAACTTTTCGTTAAAAGTCATATAGTTTTCTTCAAATGTAATAAATATTTATCAAAGAATTAAAAAATCATTAAATTTAAAATTCCTTAGTACCATATTCGCATTCAATAAAACGTTTTTGAGACACCTCTTATGGTACTGTTCTGTAAATATATTCTAATCGATAACGAGTATATTTCAGCTGGAAGAATTTTATTTAAATCACTTGAACAAAGTTACTACCTATTTCACATATAATTGAAATGTTACTATAGATTCGCAAAAGTCAGTACAAGACAAATTAAACTATTTCCTTTATATTTCCTTTCGTTCCTTCATCCCAGTGAGATGTAAAATTGCACTCTATATTTTTTTTCCATCTACATATATACAATTAATAACGAACAAGAATAAATGAATGGAAAATTTCTAAACAAACTGCTGGTATAAAAATACAAACAGCAGAGTGCATTAACACCCAAAGCAAGCAATATCATCTTATGTTCATTCTCGAAGTTGGTGTAGCTGCTATGGGCTGGTTATCCACTTTATGGAGAATGCATTTGTGTAGTCTTTAACATATATGGATTAGGCTTCAGTAGCAGGCATGACGTTCAAGTTACTTTAATAAATAAAAGTTGGCGAATACGCAATCATTACTATTCGTCATATAGTTGTACTTTGGCGCGTCTCCTCCATTTTATAGATGTATTGACACTTGATATATGAGTTTCAGAAGTTGGAAAGAAAGTACATATCAGCAGTACAGTCCATTCAGACCAACAAGTATGGAAGTTTGAATTCAGATTCCTGAGGCCCAAGGCTGGTGATGTTTAGATTGATAAACACATGAAGAAGTTAATGATAACTCACTTAAAATCATGAAAACCTTCCTATTTTACTCAACATCTTCCCTTCCTGTTTTAGATTCTTTACTGTAATTGTTAAATATACGCAAAACTACATGTTTTTCTGCATTAAGTGGTAAGATCGTTTATAAAACTAGATAGCGGGAGCCATTCGCTATCCTATAAACGTGTACTTCTTTTTGGGAAGAAGAGGTTCATTTCTTGTATTTCTATAGCAGAAATCACTGATTGAAGTCCATACCTACCGCGCTCTTCAGCAAAACTGGAATGAAATTCATTAAGAATGTCTTTTCTAATAAGGATCTATATTCATCATTAACTAGCAATATCCATCATTAAAGAATGTCTTTTCTAATAAGGATCTATATTCATCATTAACTAGCAATATCCATCATTAACTAGCAAATCATGCCAACGGTCTCTTCTTGGAATCGTTAAAGTTCAAATTTTATGTTGGTTATTGATTTCTTGTGTTCAAATCACATAAGCATGAACTCAGGATAACGGTGCTTTGGAAATGATATGGTGAGAATTTGGACTTGTTTTTGCAGTCTTTACCTTAGTACAATTACGTTTGGCCAGTACGGAGACAAATATCTAGACTGAACACATGCATAAGTGTCCTTTGTCAGCTAAGAGATGTATGGTCTCGTATCTATGCTCAGGTGATTCTTCTATCTGCGTGTTGAAGGATTACCGCTTTTGGTTTTCCCTTAGACCCGTTCCTGATTTGTAATATAGAGGCTACGATTGCGCGTGTGATCGAAATACTAAACTTGAAAACTGGTAGCGCTACTTGTTCCCCACCTTCCTATGGTCCGTAGAGGTGGGGTTCACATTGGACCTGAAGCTCTATGCCGGAAATAATACTTCGATCGTTCTTAAATCGGGCGATTAGTTATGAAACTCGTGTGTCGCTTCCAAATGCGTGCGTATTGGTTGAACTTCTCCACTCAAGTCAAGTAATTTATTGGACTACCCCATCTTTTTTTGAATTTTCATATTCATCTTATAAAGTGCCTCGATCTCGTTCGAATCTATGCTTAGGTCAATACAGGCCAATATAAGCACAACCAAAGAACCGGAATAGCTGAGGAATCACACATGAAGAGAAGTTTAGTACAAATTCTCAACGATGACCAGGTTTTCAAACACTTCGACAACAGTATTCATAGTTTTTTGAATACGAAACCACGCTGCAAAGTTCAAAGGTTGCCTATAGTAAAGAGATGCCCGCCTTTACTCCTTCCAGCCTCTCTCGAGAATAAGACACCAGAAGAATGCATATCGACTTTGAAAGAAGTATTTTTTGGGAACGTTCATGAGGATGACGCTATGATTGACACTGATTACCCTTGCTTGATGTTTGTTTTCTTCCTAGGGGCACAAGGTAAGGAATACATCGAACAGATAAAGGCAGAAATGGACCCAGATTGGCCAGGAGTATACATTACTTGCAACTCAAATCCAACTTCCTATGTGTCTACAAATCAACAATGCATAAAACTTGCGAGCCACTTCAAGGTACGTGATCCTCTAGGTGGTGGTCTATATCCTTTGGATTATTTACTCATTATCGATCGCAACGGTTACAAAAGGTGTGCTGTTCCTCTAGTGCTCAATAGGAATCAAGCCCATATCAACCGCAAGTCAAGGGGAGGAGAAGTTAAGTATTCTACCTTTGGAATTAATCTAAAGGATGTGGGTGGCCTCATCGATGAGTACAAGATGTATTTCAAGCATTAAATGTTCATTAAGTTTACTGTAGCAATGCAAGTTTCTCTTGCTCTAAATCCTTGTAATCGTTTCGTTGATTTTCAACTTCTTCTTTAACCTTGTTAATGTAAACTTCCAACCGCGCCAACTCGTCAATTTCATCTGTGCGTATGAATTCCTGGTCTTTCTTGTCTGGGTCAGTCAACTTATAAGGAAGGAGATTCAGCGGCTTTTGAGTTAATATTTCGAAAACCTTGTCCGTAGGCTCCTGAAATACAAGCTCATCGTATAATACCGAATGAACTTCACCGCTCTCTCTGGCAGTCTGCAAGTTAAAAGGATGTAACTTCAACGCGTGAAATATTTGGAAGTTCTTCTCGTTTATACCTAATTCCAGTCCCGAGTGAAAATGTATCTTTATAACTATCTCAAACTCACCCCACCCGGTTTCTGTAACTTGGTAAGGGGGTTTCTCGACTGATCGTACGGGATTCTCATATGTTTCATGTAGCTTAAAGGTAACTTTCTTGATCAATGGAGTCAAGTCCACGTTATTCAAAACCGGTTTGAAAAAGACAGTCCATTCATGAGTATGGTCGGGGGGAGTGTTCGGTTTCCTCATTTCAGGGGTTAGCCTGAACGCATTGTTGCCATATAATACTGGAACTGATATCGATACGAATTTGATTCGTTTGGCTGAAGACATGTTGATTGTGTTTTTCAAAAAATTAAATTTGGTGAGAAAACGACCTTAAGTCGTAGCTCATCTATCTTGATAATCACTTAAGAAAAGTACTCGGTAAAAACGCGGTTGTTGTCAGGTAGCTCTGTTTTCCCTGATAGGTTAATCGTTTGTCAAATTACGGTCCCTATAGAATCAATCTGCACGTTGTATGAATTTTGATGAATTTAACACAGAATTTAGAGATTTTTGTAGCATTTTCATTACAAGAATTATTCTTTTCGCTTTTAATGTTCTTCGCATAGACTTTATTTAGGAACTAATGGTTTCCAATCTGACATAGATTGTGGCATGCCTGAGCCACTGGTCTCCACTTTTGGACTGGAGTTTTCTTCACCGTGTGCTCCGGTTTTATTTCCCAGAAGAGAAGCAGGTTTAGTTGGAATCATGGGCTTGACGGCTGTTGGCTTCGACCTTTCTACCGAACCCACAGCCTTCGTGTCCAGTGCCTTAGGAATATTAGCTGGGGAGCTGATTCTGCTGTTTTGAGGCTTTGGAGTAGAAATTGGAGAATTACCCTTCGAAGGCGTTGCTGAATTCGACCTACTAGGAATCAATGGAGCAGACGAAAAGCCGATTGGTACACTCATCGATGTGCTTGCTGTAGAACGCCTTGCAGGTGGAGGTGGAGGTGGTGTAGCCGTAGACAGCACCTCCACTTTCTTTTCCTGATTCACAACTCGCCTACTCATTGGAGGAGGAGGAATTCTTCTTGGTAGCGACTGTTCAGTATTTGTCCTCTTTGGTAGCTTAGGAGCCTGGGTTTCTGAAAAATCAGTATCTAACAAATTCATCTCCGACAAGGTATCGCTACTGAAAGTTGAAGCTTGAGAAGATCTAGAACTTCTAGAAGCAGAAGATCCCACACTACTCCCGGAAAGCTCAATCAATTGGTCGAGACCATTCACAGTTCCATTTTTCTTGCCCAGTTTATAGCCTTCATATAATTGCTTTGAAAGCTGAAGTTTCTTTCGCTCATCAACAAACAGGACAACCGCATTAAACGTCGAAAAAACGGGCTTATGGTCACTAATTAAAACATCCATTAAAGATGAATAATTTAGCTTTTTCAAAGAGTCTATTCCACGCGCACTCTTGTAAAGCACTCTATCGGTCCACGATGGCACTCTTTGCTTTTCTGAAGTGTCATACTCAGACGTACCCTTGTCAAACTTGTACGTCGGGTAAAACTTGATAGATCCCTCTTTGAATCCATAAAATGCTCCTTTGTTGATGATCTCTTGATTCAATTGGTCCATAGCAAGTAGCTCATCAAAAGCACCGCTTTCAATTAGTGAACGGCATTCTTCATTTGGCAAGGAAATTCTATAGTTCAAATCTCCAAACCACAAAACGTGGTTGTGGTCAGATATAGTTGCGTTTCTTGTGAACGTTAACCCTTGCATGATTGTCTGATAGTCATTGAATCTCTCTACCACTGCTTGCGTTCCAGCAGCCAAGTGTGAAGTGACCATTGCAAAAGATGTTGAACCGAAGTCAAATCTTACAGCACAGCCACCTTTATTAGCCGTTATACCACCCATTCCAGTCTTTTTGGAGCTACCCGAAACTTGAGTGACATGCTTCAGCTGAGACTTTTTAACAAAAAGCAAAAGCGTCATGGAAGCGATTGACTCAGTTCTAAGAAGCACGTACTGCTCATTTTGAGAATTCAATTGCTCAGAGATTAAGCGAGCCCATTTAGCTGCTCGAGAAGTGTCACCTCCAAGAATAGACCCTGCGTTTAACTCAATGATCTCTTGTAAACCTATTGCATAAATGTCAGGAAGAGGTAAATCCGAATTCTCGACGGGGAAAAGCCAAGAAGTCAAATCAGCGGCTCTAAGCGAAGGATCAAAAGCATTGACGTTGAACGTTCCAACATAGATGATTATCTCTTTTTTGGAGGTGAATAAGTGAGAGCTAGATTTTAACTTGTCTCTCACGTATTCATTGATTGGATCGTAAATTCTAACGGGAGTTGAGTTCCTTGAATCGTAGCCAACCAATAAATCCATCGTAGACTGCTTTTTACCATCCACAAATGTGTTTTGATACATTCTTGAGACAGATTTAGTAACATCTGACAAAGCGCCTGCGATGTTCATCTTTCCTGATCTGGAGAACGATGATTTGAGGGCATTTGTACCTGTATATATTTGGGAAATTGCATCTCCATTATCTGCCCACAAAGTGTTATGTCTCAAGACAAGGTCTTCGTGGGAAACTCTTTCTCTATAAGAATTTCCCTGTAATGTGTTTTTCATAACGTTGTCGAACACATACTGGCAAAGAACCTGTTGGATCAAATTGGTCCGATCTAAACAATCCAAACAATTTGTCCGGAATATACCGTCTTGTCTTGTAACCACATCTCCATGCTCGATGTCATATGAAAACCACCCAAATTGTTCCAATGAGTCGTGAAGCATTGGCAAAATTTTTGTTGCACCAGCAAAGCCACCACTCAGTGGCTTTGTTTCAGCATGGAAGTCAAAGTCGGTGAAAGTCATTTCGTCTTGGAGGTCGCTTCTATCGTACAAGTCTCTGTACCTACGCAGTACTTGCACTTCTGCAGGTTTGGTCTTAGAGAGAAGGTTGACAATATGACAAACTCCATACTGATGAATAATTTTTCCGAAATGTTTGTTGAAAATAGGCTGTGTTGCTTCAATAGACCTCGTAAGTGTAATCTTTGGGTTGATTAAAGTCGAATCTTGTTCCCAAAAGGTTGGCACAGAGCCTCTAATTTGAGCAAATGCGAAAACTGACGACTTGGACAAGTCGCAGTAAATAAATTCAGTTTCAACGAAATTTGCAACATAACCATTGTCGTCAATACCTCTGGCGTTGAAACGAGTTCCTGCTCTCCTCCATGACTGCTTAGAAACAACGGTTATCGTATCTCCTTGACCATTTAACTGCACAGTCTTTGCAAAACCTCTTATTGCGATCGTCAAAAACTGATTAGAATCTAAAATTGATTGAGAGTACTCATCTAAATTTGTTCTGAAGGCAAGCAACTCATGCATTAGGAACGAGTTCCACATGTAATCCTGCTGGTAGTGCTCTCCAAATTTCTTATGCATTTCTTTCTCTTCCATCTTTTCAAACAACCTCTTGTTGCTTATACCCCTATCTTGCAATAAAGAAGTCAAATCAAAGTCGTTGGAAAAGTAGAATGACCCATTTGAGAGGAGCTTTTTCAACTCATAACAGGGATGAATTGCACGAGGATAGTCATTGTCATACTGATTTTGTTGTTCTGAGTCTACCATCGGCATTCCACCGGTATCTAGTTCCACGAAGTCCCATTCGTCACTGTTCAAAGAAAGAAATTCAACGTTGTAGATTTTGTCAACCAGCTCGTAAGGCATTGGATGAGCAACATCTTTCTGTGCACCTGTTATAACAGAGAGGAACACTTGGTCATCGATTTTAACGAGACCGAGGCAGCCGAATACCGGTCTCTTGAGTAAATACCTGAAACCTTGTTCTTTTGTGATCTTGTCATTGGGCAAAATTTCAACAGCAACAGTGGGGTCGGCATTCTTTCTTTCCAAGAATTGAAAAGTCAAAGAATGTGTATCTGAGTATATCACAAGCACTCTCGGATCATCTTTATAGAGGACTTTCATCTCTAATTTGATCCCAAAGAACAAGTAGCCAGTTTTGACACTAGATAAGTTTCCTAAAAAAAATGCTCGAGAAACTGTAAAAGTGAAATTTACAGGTTGACCGCAGTTCTTTCTGAACTAAGTTGCCATTTCAATTGTGTGAGGAGGAGCATGTCCTTATTCAAATCGCTCGAAGAATACGAGTTCATCCTCGGTTCCCAGTCACCACAGAGACGCAATATTGTTAGAGAACAATTGAGAATAAAAGACTTCGAATGCGTCGTTTCAACGTTCCCAGAAGACCTTCCAAAGGAGGGAACGAACGAAGACTATGTTAAACAGACATGTTTGAAGAAGTGCGAATACGTTTTGAAGCAACTCCTGGGAAATAAAAAGAGAATTGTCCTCTGCTCCGACACTATTGTTACTTGTGGAGGAGAGATCTTTGAAAAGCCAGAAAACGATGAAGAGCACTTGCTATGGTTTGCAAAATATAAGCTAGCCCCAGTTAAAGTTATAACAGCAGTCACCGTTGTAAAATTAGAAGAGGACGGGGAAAGTCACCAGTTATGTGAAACAGAGACCACTGATTTGGTATTTGACTCTAACGTCTCCGATGAACTCATCAAATATTACATTGATTCGAAAGAAGGAAAAGGTGCAGCAGGTGGATTCAAAATCCAAGGCTTTGGAAACGTGTTTTTCCCCAAAGTAATTGGAGATTATCTGAATGTTGTTGGGCTACCAGTGTATAGGACATTCTCCTTATTGCAACAGTTGTTCAGCGACATTAAGAGTTAAAATGTCGCGCGACATTTTGTATGAAGCTCATCGAGATGCCTGAAAAAAAACTAATCATTATCGCACTTGTACATCATGGCAAAAGCAACAAAGGCAGCTGCCGCTAAGAACAGCGAGAAGTCTGTTGAGGAGATCGAACAGGACCTCAAGTTTGATAACTCTGATCTCTCCCTGGAGAGCGAAAGCGAAGATTTGAATGGTCTTTCCAGTGAAGATGACAGTGAAGATGAAGAAAGCGTGGAGGAAGAACCAGCAAAGAAGAAGTCCAAGACCATCATAACAACCACAAAAGATGGTCATTCTATAAACAAGACAATTGCAAAGACAACTGAGAAGTCCAAGAGCAAAGGAGGCAAAAGAGGTGTTATTTACATTGGTAGAATCCCACACGGTTTCCACGAAGTCGAAATGAAGAAGTACTTCAGCCAGTTCGGTGACATTATAAATTTGAGATTGTCAAGAAACAAGAAGACCGGAGCACCAAAGCACTACGGTTGGATTGAGTTCGAAAGCCATGAAGTTGCTACTGTTGCAGCTGAGACCATGAACAACTACCTTTTGGAAGGACATTTGTTGAAGGTGACCGTTTTGGACTCCGTGCACGAAGAGTTGTTCAAGGGTGCAAACACAAAGTTCAATGTTATTGACTGGAACAAGAAGAACATGGAAGCGCACGATAACCCAAAGACTGAGTCGGAATGGGCTGCCATCTCCGCCAAGTTCGAACAGGAAAAGAAAGACAAGCAGAAGGAGTTGAAGGAGTTGGGATTTGAGTACGACGTCACCGTTTTGTAGTTTGTGGATATGGAGTGGTAACTTGCATAGGGTTAGTTGATTTCGTTATGAATACATTGGATATAAATTTGCTTAGATACAAAAACCGCCGCGTAGTGAACTTGATACGTTATCTGCAGTACTAGTCGTGGTCAACGAAGAATAAGCATTACTCGATTAAGTAAAACAATCCACATGAATATTTCACATGTGGTAAAAAGTCACAGTGTGGAATTACGCGGAGATCATGGGATTTTCTAGGGTCTCCTCCATCTGTTAACATTATCCACATGCGATCGTAAAATGTATAGATAAATTTTTCCGATTCACACTATTTGTTGGGAGATATAAATTTTTAAATACGTATTGTTTTCTTTTAAAAGTCACCAGTTGTTATCATGTCTGAAGAGTTGAAGGTTTACACATTTGAGGAAGTTTCCAAGCATAAGACTTCCGACGACTTATGGATCGTCTACAACGGTAAAGTGTACGATGTTTCCAAGTACATCGACGAGCACCCAGGTGGTGAGGAGGTTATTTTGGATGTTGCTGGTGAGGACGCTACTGAGGCTTTCAACGATATTGGCCACTCTGACGAGGCACACGAGATATTAGTCGACTTGGTGATCGGAAGAGTAGAGGGTGGTGTCGTGAAAGAGGCCAGAATCCCAACCAACACACACCAAGAGTCGTCTGTCTCGACTCCATTAGTCGCCGTCGTTGCTTTCCTTATCGCCGTTGGTGCCTACTACTACCTCCAGCAACAGTGAGAAGCTCAAGCATGTCTAATTAATATACAGTGGCCACCATGTGGCGCCCCTTTATCGTTTTAACGCGCATGTAAGGAATCAGAATTCAAGTAGGGGAGGCAAAGTGGCGTGGCATATACAATTTTTTGAACTGTTCGAGCCGTCTAAATGTAGACCCTGCCGCAAGATCTGTGTACGATACTAGAGTTTAGAGAGTATAGAATCAAATTTCGTGATGGGAACCGATGTAAGCAGAAAATACGTCACTTTTATTGGACGCTTCGGTTGGAAAAAGTGGTGAAACGTCTTCATTTGTGCGCTACCAATTTAAACGAGGGAAAAATCAGATGCAGGGGAACATGTGCTAACCTTCCATCACATCCCCAGTTGCTAAAATTATTGTGCCGAAACCCCACCTAGTAAAGTTGCGTGATCTGAATTTAAAACAGCACGGGTGTTCTGAACGAATCAGTGACTTTTTGTTTAGGTGAAGCCATAGTAGTGCTTGCGTGGCTTCGTATTTCTTCGCCGCTTGATTTTATGGCCGTTTGCCGCATTTTAGCCGTTCTAAATCACAACTAATTGCAATAAAGAATTACCGTGTTTTCGGCACATGCTCAAATACATTGTCAAACTCTTTATTCCGTCCACTGATCTTCTATGTCACATAAACATTCCGATCAAAAAATACTTTCTTACAATTAAAGAGTACGCTTGCCGTCCTTGGAGCTCATGATCGTTCAATTGACATGCATCTATGCTCTGTGACCTTGAAGAACGTGTTTCGTGATAATAGGAGAAACAGGCATTGATCGAAACTGATACAATTGTCAACAGCAGAGCCAGTGGAAGTTGCAATAATTGATATAGTCAGAACACTGTCTTGACGCCACCAGCCTTTACTTCCACTTGGAGCCAGAATGATGGACATCTACACCCACCTAGAACAAAATGGCTGCAAGATAAAACTATTTTGCATCACGTGATTGATGATTGAACTACAAAATTTTTTCAACGGAATCTTTAAAGCAACCTGAACAATGTCCGCACCAACCCAGTACCAGTTCACCTTGTCTGACGAGTCCAAGGAGAGAATTTCCAAGTTGTTGGACTACTCCAAGACTGCCGCTCACTACGGTTTCATCCCATTTGTTTTGTACTTGGGATGGTCTACCAGCCCACAGAAGCCATCTTTGTTCAACTTGTTGTCGCCATTCCCAACCGCTTAAGCGTGAAATGTTGATGTTATGATGTAAATAGTAATGTTAGTTTGAATGAAGAGATTACCAGCAATATTAGACCAATGTAGCTAATTTACCGTAATTGATTGCATTTACAGAGATTCTTGATTTCCGATTAATAATTTGGATTAGTTCATAATTTTGAGATATTCCTTCTGTCAACTGGTAGTTGAACCTACATACTGCTGACCTATGGAACTCTCTCAAAGGCAGACTGAGCTCATAGCAGGTCTCACGTCGGGCTTTTGCACAACTCTAGTTGCACACCCACTAGATTTGATCAAAATCAGACTCCAGTTGAGCCATTCCAATGCATCGCAGCTTCAATCGGTCCTAGATGTCCTCCACCAAATAAAGAAGGACGGTGCACAAGCCTACCATGTCAAACGTACATACACTCCTACTATCCACATCATAAATCAGTGTTACCGTGGATTGGCACCAAACCTTTTGGGAAACATTATGGCATGGGGATTGTATTTTAGGTTGTATTCAGAGTTCAAGACTATTGTTGACTTGAAGAACGATACTGCAAACTACTTCACTGCACTGGCTCTTGCGGGTATATCTACCAGTGTGTTAACGAATCCAATATGGGTCCTCAAAACTCGAATCCTTGGAACCGCGAAGTCGGAGTCCACGGCATATACTTCTATCGTTGATGGAGTGCGAAAGATGCTTAGGACTGAGGGGATTTCGAGTTTCTGGAGAGGAACCTTACCAAGCGTCTTCCTGGTCTTTCAAGGAAGTTTGCAGTTCACATTTTACGACCATTTGAAGGTGTGGTTGGGGCAAAAAGAAAAGTTGGGACCTTTGGAGTACCTGTATGCCCTGATTATATCGAAAATGACGAGCATGTTGATCATGTACCCAATGCAGGTAATCAGAGCAAGATTACAAATTGCCCACGCCAAGTTGACACTCGGGGATGTTGTGAAACAGGTCTGGAGCGAAGGAGGCACTAAAGCTTTCTACAAAGGTATCAGTGCGAATATTGTCAGGGTATTACCTGCAACAACTGTTACCTTTGTTGTTTATGAAAGTGTTAAGGACTACCTAGGAGGTAGCTGAATGCCATTAGAAATAGACTGATAGACATAGTACAAGCATAATAGAGTAATTGAGTGTAGCTCTCGTCACAATTAATCTTTCACACTATCGATTATAAAGTGAATAATAAGTAGTAATGGTGACACTGTTGGATTATTGTTATGGCGATACTTTTGGATTGTTGTTGTGGCGATACTGTTGGATTATAGGTAGATTTACAAAATCAAAAATCCTACTCCACATCTTTTTCGCGTTTGCAACAAAAAACGCGTCTACATGGAGTCCGTACCAAAACGAAGGAAGTGCGATCTTCTGGAACAAGAACCTAATGGAGTTTCTGTAGCTGAAAGCATTTCGCAAGAAGCCAAGCTGGAGAGTTCGACCGAGGCTTTCTCGGAGGAAGCAGAGGATGATGAGGAAAAGCCGAAGAAATGGCTTCCATCCTCAGTTCTCGATATACCGTCTCCAATGACCTTCAAGTCATCGACCCATCATTCTGAGATTCCAAACGCAATAAAAGCAGATATGTCGCAGCCAGTTGTGCTTGGAGTTGACGAAGCTGGAAGAGGTCCAGTTATGGGTCCTATGGTTTATGGTGTTGCATATTCACTCAAGTCCTATCTGCAATCATTAAAGCTGAAGTACGGGTTTGCAGACTCGAAAACTTTGAAGGAGGACAAGAGAAGAGAGTTGTTCCGTCTCATTGATGGAGATGATGAATTGAGTGACAATGTGGGATGGTGCACTACTACGATGACTGCGCGTGATATCCTGAGTGGAATGCTTCAATCTTCCATAGGTAAGGGGTCTTACAACTTGAATGAGCAGGCCCACGATACAACCATAGAGCTTATAAAACAGGTACTTGGTCGCGGTGTCAATGTCAAATTCATATTTGTGGATACAGTGGGTCCTCCAGATAGTTATGCAAAGAAACTTCGGGGCCACTTTCCTGGTATCGATGTTACTGTTGCGAAGAAAGCCGATAGCATTTATCCTATCGTAAGTACCGCCTCCGTGGTTGCAAAAGTAACGAGAGACTACAATTTGCAGTTTTACAATGATGCATTACTCGGAGGTGTCAATATTGGGTCAGGGTACCCTTCAGATCCAAACACTGTACGGTGGTTCAACCTGAACGTGGACAAAGTTTTCGGATGGAACTTTGGCCTTGTCAGGTTCTCGTGGCAAACTGCGAAGGACAGTTTAGTGAGGAATGGAGGTGTCAACGTCACATACGAGGAGGAATGTGTTGGAGAGAGCGGTTATGAAGATATAAGCAGCATGTTTCAAAAAGACAAGGAGATGGACAAGTCTTTCTACGGGTTATCTGATGAAATTAATTTATAGCATTAGTGTTCTCAAATTGTAAACTTCTCGTATTTTTATTATATGGGAATCACTGGCTGCAAACGGAAGAGTATAAAGAGATCCTGACTGTACGGCTGAACAACTTTTACCTCCAATTTGACCAAGAAGTTTTAGTAGCCCTTTGATGTATCCCCAGAGACCCAGTATAAGCTACCTATGGTACTTGTGCGTTCTATTTGGCCATCTCTTCAAGTGACCGGGACTAAATATTCCCCGGGCTTTTAAATTCTATCAAAACTGCATGGAAACGTTATCGTAAAATTCAAAAGCAAAGTTTGCTCGGTAATCGGACCATTTTATGTCTCCGAAAATTCAACACGCAGTCAGACGGTGTATCGCTCCACCATCAAGTTGGTCAATGGTGGTGGTGGAATCGACCCGGGCTTGACGGTGTGCTCTAGATCGGAGCTGAGCTATTTTTTCGGTGTACATACTTGCGGACTTACTTCTCCGAAGTCCCCCGATCCCTCCGGAACACACTGATGCGACTACTGCAGTACGGATCTTCCGAACACCAACAAATTTTCTCATCACTTTTTGGCAACAAAAGATAGATTACACTCTTCTTCTCAACCATGTCTGCTTTCTTTGCTGCTACTAGATCTGCCATGGCCCTTCGTGGTGCCCTCGCCACCTCCAAGATTTCCTTGGCTAGATTGTACTCTTCCGGCAAGTTTCCACCACACGTTGTCATCAACATGCCAGCTCTCTCCCCAACCATGACCCAGGGTAACATTGGCTCTTGGTCCAAGAAAGTTGGTGATGAGTTGACTCCAGGTGAGCCAATTGCTGAGATTGAGACCGATAAGGCCTCTATGGACTTCGAGTTCCAGGAAGAGGGTTACCTTGCCAAGATCCTCCTCGAGGACGGTGCTAAGGACGTCCCAGTCGGAAAGCCAATTGCGGTCTACGTTGAGGAAGCATCCGACGTTGCTGCCTTCGAGAACTTCACTGCTGAGGATGCTGGTGATTCTGGAGCTGCTCCAAAGGAGACTCCAAAGGAAGAGGCTCCAAAGGAGGAGGCTCCAAAGGAGGAGTCCAAGGAGTCCAAGGCCCCATCTAAGGCCCCAGCTACTTCATCCAAGTCCGCTCCAACTGACCGCATCATTGCATCTCCATACGCCAAGACCATTGCCTTGGACAAGGGTATTTCCTTGAGAAACATCAAGGGTTCTGGCCCAGGTGGTAGAATTACCGCCAAGGATGTTGAGAGCTACAAGGCTCCAGCTGCTGCTGCCCCAGCTGCTGCTGCTGCCGCCGCTCCAGCCGGTGCCACTTACGAGGATGTTCCAATCACCTCGATGAGAAAGACCATTGCTACCAGATTGTTGCAGTCTACCCAGCAGTCCCCATCGTACATTGTGCAGTCGCAGATCTCCGTCTCCAAGTTGTTGAAGTTGAGAGCATCTTTGAATGCCAGCGCTGAGGACAGATACAGATTGTCTGTGAACGACTTGTTGATCAAGGCCATCGCCTTGGCTTCGTTGCGCGTGCCTGAGGCCAACTCTGCTTGGTTGGGTGACGAGGGTGTCATTAGAACCTACAAGAATGTCGATGTCTCTGTTGCTGTCGCCACTCCAACGGGTTTGATTACCCCAATTGTGAAGAACGCCCACATCAAGGGTTTGGCTGAGATTTCCTCGGAAGTCAAGGACTTGGGTAAGAGAGCCAAGGTTGGCAAGTTGAACCCAGAGGAGTACCAGGGTGGTACCATCTGTATCTCTAACTTGGGTATGAACCACGCTGTGACTGCTTTCACTTCCATCATCAACCCACCTCAATCCACCATTGTTGCCATTGGTACCGTGGAGAAGAAGGCCGTTCCATCTGACGTGAACGAGCACGGTTTCGTCTTCGACGACGTGATCACTATCACTGGTACCTTCGACCACAGAACCATCGATGGTGCTCTCGGTGGTGAGTGGATCAAGGCCTTGAAGAAGATCATAGAGAACCCATTGGAGATGTTGATCTAAACAAGATAGCGAAGAAGCGGGAGATGTGAATTATTCATTAGCTTAGCAATGAAGAAACGTACAATCAATGAGGAAATTTTCATACCTGCGAATAGATGTTGTTCCTTGGGTAGTCATAGTTAGTACTAATGAAAAGTATGGTTTGTGAGGATGTAGGCATGATAATTATAAAATGAAGATATTAAGACTATCCTACGCGACGATTTTACATTAAATGATGAAGATATCAAGATCATCCTACGCGACTGATTTTACATAAAAGAAGAAAGATATCAAGATCATCCTACGCGACTTATTAAAGATGAAAGATATTAAGATTATACCTGCTCTTTCTATAAACCTTTCAAGTTGCTCTAAAATCGAGTTGACTCATTTTGTCGCGTTTACAACTTGGTTGCAGTTAATCAATTTTTATTTGTTTTTTCTATTATCAACAAACGTGCCAATGACTCTCAAGTCCATCTACATTTGCAGGCACGGTTACAGAGCCAATTGGCTTCCTCCACCACACGCCCCAAACCCGACCGGAATCGACTCCGATCCTCCATTAGCTCCTCATGGTGTTGACCAGGCCAAAGAATTGGCGGCTTTCATTGGAACCTTGCCTGACAAGCCACAGGTGATCTTGTCTTCTCCTTTTTACCGCTGTGTTGAGACTGGTCGCCCGGTTGCTCAGCAGCTTAATCTTCCTATTGTTCTCGAAAGAGGTGTAGGAGAGTGGTATAAAAAGGGCAGGCCTGTTATTCCGGAGCCTGCGAACTATGACAGATTGAATGGCTTCTTCGGAGATGTTTTGTCCACAGAGAAAGAATGGCATAGAGATAACACTCTCGGTGTGATCCCAGATCTCACCGGTGAAACTGAGGATGAAATCCTAGTTAGGGCACAGCTATTCTGGAAACGGTTCTTTGACATTTTCCCAAAGAAGTACCCAAACGTCGAGTCCGTTCTTATAATTACTCACGCAGCCACTAAGATCGCTCTAGGCATGTCCCTCATGGGATTGTCCAGTGTTTATGACTACATTGATGAGGAAAAGAACTACTTGAGAGCTGGTGCTTGCTCTTTGGACAAGTACGTAAACGAGGATGGCACTTGGAAGCTTACGATCAACGGTAAGTGTGATTTCTTGGAAAAGGGCGAAGAAATGAACTGGACCTTCCACTCCAAGTTTGAAGCTGGATCGGATGAGGATATTAAAGCTAGAAAGGAAGAAGAGGAGAGGACAAAGAAGCAGGCGCATACCCAGGCTTCTGAATCTACTACAGGCGGTGAGATAAATAGAGAGGAGTATGAGGTAAGTAAATAAATGCTAAGCGGACCTAATTGCCGCGTGCAATTATCGTGCTTTGAATTGTCAGTACTAACATGTTAGGATTTTTACGTCACTATAGACATTCCAATGATTGGTAAAAACCAAAACTTTGATGAACCGAACTATTCAGGAACTCCAACTTCGCGAATAAATCTCATCAAGTCACTGGCGCATTTCCAGATCACAGACTTGAATCACGACAACCCATTGCTAAAACTCTCGAACAATTCAGGAACCGGAGCAGGCAATTCGGAAGCAGGCGAGTCAATTAACAACATGAACGTGATCGATGGAAAAATATACGAAACCCAGTGGAAGACCCTAGTCGGTACTGATTTGATATACGACGACTACGGGGAGTTGATCGGAAAAGTCAAAGAGCACTTGACCTGCAACGAACTCGTCAAACTCCAGCCAAAGGAACCCGAAAAAGACGACGAGGACGAGGAAATGACTCCAGAAATTGCAACTGAGGGCGACGAAGCTAACAATGACCAGAGCAACTTCTTGAAGAAGGCGATCAAGATGGCAAAGAAAAAAAAGCAAGAGGGCCAGGTTGAGGCATAAGGGCCAATTTATAATTTGTGTACTAGTATATTGTAATATAATGAAAACAACTTTGTATTAGGACAGCATTTGGGTCAGATTGAGGCTGAAGTTGTAGGCCCAATTTATAATCCATGTGTACTAATGTACAATGCTATCTACGATGTAATTCTTACTGCTGACTTTCTATTACGAAATCTAAATCTATACTTTTTTGGTCCCTAGTTCTTTGCCGTTACTATCCTCTGTACATGATCCATGAACAGCTGCAAGCTTGTGTCATCCGTTAAAACATCCAACTGTCCTCCTGTTAACATGTGTTGAGGGTTTGTGGCATAGCTTGTGCTTGGGTTCAACTTTGCCATCAAGAATCTTGCTTGCGAACCACCCTCGTCACAGTCAATGAAACGTGGTAATGGATATCTGTCCATTAAAATCTCCATAGCTTCTTGCTTTGGAGCCTCCAAGAAAGCTTTGAAGTGTGCAAAGTCCTCTTGTTCGTGATAACCTGCATTTCTCCACTCAGCAACCTTGGATCCGTGATATATAAGGATCTGGAAAAAGGTGTCAAGAAGCAAGATCTTGTCATGTGAAAGCGAAAGCGAATCAAGAAGAACTGGCTCTGGTTCCGTGTCAGCTTCCCCGTCTTCATCAACAGCACCAAACTTCTCAATGTCGTACGAAAGCAAAGTAGGCTGGATCATGATGATGGAGTTCGCGGTGTCTTCGTGCATAAACACATGTCTGAGGAAACTGGTTTCATCAGGAGAATTGTTGAAGACGGTAATGAACTGCGAACGGCGCAAATGGTAGAGAAACTGTGGGAGCATTGCATAGGCTCCTGCTAATCTGAAAGAATCGAGATGTCCTGGGGTGTAAACTGCAAAACGTTTGCAATAGTCAACAAGGAGACGATCGATTTGCTTCACAACTGCAGTGGTGGATAAGACCGACTTTGCATTCAAAGAAGTACTCTGTTGCAATTTGTTGATGGAATCACGAGCAATTAAAACAAGAGCCGCTTCCTGATCGAATCCACCCTCCAAGCTAGCAATGTCACTATCAACCACCACTCCCATGAAAATTGTCGTCACTCTCAACTTCATTTCTCCTGAAGGGTGCTGGTAGTGGAACAAGAACTGGATGCATGCTAGGTTGTTTGCAGCAGAGTCTAATTTCTCTAAGTAGACCGCATATGTGGATTGTGGGTTGACGTTGCACAACTTCCAAGCAACAGTACCTCCCTCACCAATAGATTGCGCAGAACAGTGTGCCTCATGCTCCTTCTTTGGGGGGATTGCGGTTGCAGCACCAATCAAGCCTTGCACCTTCAAATCGTTGGTTACACGGACTTCCAACAGGGCATTAAAGCCCATATCCAAGTACTCCGACTCGCTCTTTTTGAAGAATTTCATGAAACTCTGCTTGAAAATGGAAGTGCCAAACGAGTCGCTCATCACGACGGTACCTCCAGTATGGTAGCAGACCTCGTCCATTTCAAATAAACCGACTTGGTCGTAACTTCCGATGAACAAGTTACACGTAAGACCCATACCGGAAATGAGCTTTGCAATCTTTGAGTAGAACTTTTTAGCTTCTTTGTAGATGTTTGTATCTGCCTTTGTGTTGGAGTTGGTCAGGATATTTGGTGCGTTTGGAAGGGTTGCGTGAATGGCCTTCTCAATATCGTGGTGAGAACGCAAAGGCTCCTTGAGAGGAACACTCACAATCTTACCAGGACCCACAGTACAACATCCTCCTACGAAACAAAGGATGTGGCCACCTGTCAGTGGAACCGAAGTACCAAGGATTGACTTAAGAAGGAGTGAAGTAACATTAAGCGCGGCACCTGTGCATCTTTCGGCTCTGTCAACATACTGGGAATGTGGAAACGTGTTTGGAACAAGCGATTCGATTATGTTTGACAAGGAATATTCCACCATGCTCACTGGTTGGAGAAATCTTTTACCAATTGATAAAACGCTATCAAGGTATGAGCCTCCCTTGTGAAGAAGACGCACGTCTCCTGATAAAAATCCAAGCAGCTTCTGTATATCCTCTAAGGTGTACTCCTTAGTTCCGTTGAATGTCTGAACGGTGCGGTCTTTGGATTCCAAATCATGAAGATAGACATGCTTTCCAAAAGAAATAAAACCAATCAAGGCATCTTCTGGGAGAAGTGAAAGGGAGGTGGTCAAGGACTCCTTGAGCGACTGGTACATGTCATTCACATCCTCGCCTTCAAAACACGTATCCACCACGTAAAAGAATATTGGAGGAAGTGCACTGTGTTTTTCGGTTGTGTACTCAATGGTTGATGAAACGAATTGAGGACCAAGAGTACCTGTGTCTGGATCAACCAATGCTCCCTGGGTAGATCTGTTTGCAAACTGGCAGAACTGACAAGTCCACGTCCATGCGTCTCCGTTGAGCCTTGCGTATGGGTTGATAGCCGATCTACACTGGCGGCACATCATAAGCAGCTCTTTGGGGAGGGCTAGCACCTCGGATTTGTTATTGAGGGGAGTATAAAGCGCTCCAAGTGGCACGACATTGCGCTGGTGTTGGAGCTTGGACCGCGGGAGCGTATTCCAAGAGAGTCTGACACCGTCGTTGTCCTCTCTCGACTCGAAGAACTCCATTGGAAAAGTTGTTGATAAAAAAATGATAGCGAAAACCAAGGCACCTTAATTCATGCGGATTTTCGAATTGATGAATTTCCAGAAACAACGAAGAGGAGCGGACCGTGAGACTACAAGAGATATGGAAGGGTTTCTTGGGCCTTTGGAGTGAAATGCTGATTTTCGAAGAAATTTTGCAAAAAGTCACAAGATGCTGTAAAACGGTAATTGATAACCGAGAAACGCAATATCAACGTTTTTTGCATAAATGGTTGTAAAGTGTTTGAATTCTATCAAGTGCTATTCCTGTTATTTCCTATAAGTGTTACCTCATATAAAGAACTTCTATAATGTTATTTCTATAAGTGTCACCTCATATAAAGAACTTCTATAATGTTAATTCCCAAAAGTGTCACCTTATATAAAGAACTTCTATCATGATTTCTATTGAATCTAGTTAAATTGTGACAAGCAAATAAGATAAGTGCTAGTTATTCTCACTTGTGCTATTGTGCTGTTGAAAACCAGTCTCGTGCTGTTGGACTAGCCTCGTGCTGTTGCCTCTTGCTGTTGTACTAGCCTCTTGCTGTTGCCTCTTGCTGTTGTACTAGCCTCTTGCTTACTACTAGTTTTATGAATCATCACTGAAAATTTCAACCATTTTCATGCGATTCAGGCCGTTGACCAGATTCTACTCCACAATTAAAGATGAGCTCACGTATGAAAGCCGCAAAGCTTCGATAGCCGCATCACACTACCCGCCAATTTCGATAGCCAGAAAACTGCTATCGCCTACAACCACCGTTACTCCGATCCCCGCCTTCAGAACTCAATTCGAAGGGTACGACTTCTCCAGCTCCCCCAACGGAAAGTACGAGACGCCCACGATCCTCGAGGGAAAGATCGCAACCATCCGCCGTGCCGGCCGCGCGATGTACTTCGTAGACATTGCAAGTGGCCCGCAAAAAGTGCAGATCATGGCCAGTAACAAGGCCATGGACTTGTCGAAAGACGACTTTGACGAAATCTTTCTGTTTTTCAAACCAGGCGACGTGGTCGGGTGCCATGGGTTCGCGTCGCGGTCGAATGTGGGCGAATTGAGCTTGAAATTGGACAAGCCTATGCAGATGCTTGTTCCAAGAGTCCGGGCTGTTCCAAATAAGGTGGTGGATAAGGGACTCATCAACTCCCAGCGTGTGATGAACTATCTTGTGAACCCTTCCACCACGTTGCCTGTGAAGGTGAAGTCGTGGATCGGACAGCTGATTCGGTCGTTTCTCCTCGAGCGCGACTTTCTCGAGGTCAATACTCCAATCATGGCAGGAAGCGGTACTGGAGCCAACGCCAGGCCGTTCACCACAAAACTCAAGGGCCATGATGAGGAGCTCTCGCTCAGAGTGGCACCGGAGCTCTGGTTGAAGAAGTTGGTGATCAGTGGCTTCGACAAGGTGTTTGAGATCGGCGCCAACTTCCGGAATGAGGGAGTGGACGCCACACATAATCCGGAATTCACCAGCTGTGAGTTCTACCAGACGTACTTGAGACTTGAGGACCTCATTTCGATAACGGAGCTGATGTTTAAGAAGCTATACGAGGACTTGTCTGAGAAAATGGGCGAGATATCGCACCTTGAGCCATTGAGTCAACCGTTCTTGAAGTACGAGTTTGTACCGACTTTGGAGGCAAAGACTGGTGTGCTGCTACCTGAGAAGCTCGACTCTGCGGGATTGGTGAACTACTACAAGGCGATTGGGTTGGAGGTGCCACAGAATGTTTCTCCGGCGAACCTTTTGGACAATCTCAGTGGAACGTACTTGGAGAGCATTTCGACGGAGTTTCCCAACACGCCTGTGGTTATCTACAACCAACCGGCGGAGTTGCTGCCGTTGGCAAAGTCCACCGACATCGGGTACGGGGACAGACGGTACGAGATCTCGCTCCGTTTTGAGTTGTTCATCAACGGGAAGGAGTACGTGAACTCGTACGAGGAGGAGAACTCGCCCGCCGCACAGCACGACAAGTTTTTGATGCAGCAGAAGAGCAGGGACGACTTTGCGGACGACGAGATGTTGGTTCCAGACTGGGAGTACGTGAATGCGATGGAGTACGGGCTTCCGCCCACGGGCGGATGGGGGTGTGGAATCGACCGGTTGGCGATGTTGTTCAGCGGAAGCGACAGAATCGATAGTGTGTTGCCGTTTGGCAATGTGCGTGATGTTTCGAAGCAGTGAGAAAAGAGAGAAAGAATAGAGGGAAAGGAAAAGAGGAAAGAGGTAACGAATGGATAAAGAAAGATGGTGAGACTATATGCAAATAATGTGATTGCAGTTGATGTTCTTCAGAAATACTGTTAGTTAGAAGCCCTCAGAAGCCCTTCAGATATGCTGTTAGGAAATCCTTCAGATATACAGTTAGGAAATCCTTCAGATATGCTGTTAGTTCAGAAATCGTTCCCACCACTTCCTTCAAAATATCATTAAATTAATCACACCTATCCTTCTACAAACTCTACTCATAATTTACGATGTATGATTATGGAATGCTACGAAATATTACCAGAATTCAATTTAACTTAAAGTTGGATATACCAAGTAAATAGTGTACAATATCAATTGACGTCATAAAGATCAGGCAATACTCACTGATTTCATGTCCACACTTCTACTATCAACCTTCATACATTCAGTTTTCTTTTATATCCTTTTCCTTATATTCTTTAATCCTTTTACTCATCTTTTACTCTTTCTTTTATTCTTATTCTTATTCTTACTCTTTTATCCTTTTACTCTCCTTCATTCTTTTTATCTTATATCTTCCGTACCTGACTTATATACACTCCATCAGCAGCAACGCTTATCATGAAAGCGCGTTTGTAACAGGACACGCAAACAGCCCAGCTAATGCAAGATGGGCATGTTCCCCTGAGCAAGATGTAGGACGGGGACGGGAATGGAGGGTGCGGAGCCAGCAGCGGTGACAGTCGTAGAGTGGTGACAAGGTGTCTGAAAAGTAGGAATCCGCATTAGGCAATCCAGGGACCTGCACCTTGGAGTGATGTCAATGCAGGAGTAATCGACGATGGGTGTATTTTTCAGGAAAGTTCGAGCCCCGGTCGGTTCTACACAGAAATATACCCTAAAGCAATTTTCTGTTGCAAGGCGATGTGTGGGGAGGAGCAGAACAAGATCTACACGATGGACGGTGAAGAGTGTTGAGGTGAAAGGCCTAGCGGCACCTAGACCTTTATTTTGGCGACGAAAAACGCTCACAACCGACGGAAAGCCCAAGAAGACGCACAAACCAGCCTTTGCAAAATTTCAAGCCCGTTTGGGAGCCTTGACGTTCACGAAACGCAAATTGGCACACGTATGCTCAATGGCTGTGCTGCTGGACCAGATGCACGCGACGCATATAGTGGCATGGCCAATGACGACACGATGCTTTTCATCTGATCCAAACAAGGTCTCGATGCGCGCGGCATTACAAGCCTCCGCCTGATTGTTTGTGCTTCGGCGCTTTCGTACTTTTGTCCCTGCTCGTCTTCATTATTTTGCCGAATCAGGACGAAAGATTTCCCAACTCCAGACGATAACAAAGGAAGCAGGAAGCAGTGCGTAGAGAGCGAGCATACGCATAATGGAACAGCATCTGTGTAGAGAAGACGATGTGAGTGGGTGTTCGTTGACCTTATCGAATGTAAACGAATACCAAATATATAAGAATACCAAAAGAATACCAAAAGAATACCGTTTGTAAAGCTTATACGGCGAAAAGTGGTGCTCGATCACCCATCGCATGTCCAAATTCGCCTCCCTGTCGCCCTCAGTCAACATCTTTCTCTCACATATTTTCTTCAAATTTACTCGTTAAACAAAAAAGATTTAAAAAACACGTCGCCAAAGTTTGTTATTCCCACACCGTCACCGCTGGGACACGCTTCATTATGAGAAAGATCTGGACCTCGAGAAAGGAAAAGGACAAGCGAAAGAGCTTGGGCGGCTTCCAAGTCACACCACTGGCACCTCAGCCAGTCCAATCGAATCAGTCCGCTTCGAGCACTAGCCAGAATCAGCATAATAACCAACAGCATTCAGAATCAAACCAGCATATTAACGCGGACCAATCCGCCACGGTGGCTCAGGGGGGCCTGGCGAACCTGGGCAGCCAGCCCAACCTGCTGAATCAACCAGTTCAGCAGTCGACGGCGGTCCCAACCTCTGCGCCAATGTACCAACACTCCCACTCCAACCTGACCACCACCTACCCGACAATTAACGAAACGCGCTCGATATACGAACTGGACTTCGCCGACGACTACTCCACGTTGCACAACGACACGCGGTCCATCAATGGTGCGGCCACAACCGCCAGCATCAACACGGGCACCACAAATCAGACTGTTGGTACAAAGACCGTGAAGTCCGTTTCTGCCCTCGCACGCAGCGACTACGATACCAAGGTCTTCAAAAACGCGTGGCTCAACGTCATTGTGAACCTGAACTCAGTCAGCGACATCAACGAACAAACCATGAAAATGTACAGAGCAGAGTTGCGAGGCGCCCAGTTGTACCTCTACAAGGCTCCGTCCACAAATATAAGGTCGTTCAAGGTGACTTCTGGCGATGAGCCGCAGATGGAACACTCTCAGTCAACGACGTCGCTCGCGAGTATGACGGTCGCTAGCCCAGCACAGCAGGAGTTCGCACCTCCTCCAACACCTTCCTCAGAGATGTTCAAACAGGGAAACGGTAGCAACTTGACTATCCACGAGGTGCCCACGCCAACAACACCGGGACCAGCACCGCTGGAACCAACGACGGAGTACCTGGTGACGTACTTCGACACAACAGTCCCACACCCACAACTCCAGTATGACTTTGAGCAACACCAGTTCCCACAGTCGCGCGCGTCCATCTCGCTAGCATACCAGGCGCCGAGCAAGGGGTCGATGTCGCGTGCAAACACCGTGGAAGCATTGTTACACTTTGTGTTTTTCCGCGACAACGAGGCAGACAACTCGTCGATCGAGTCGGTGTTGAGCATCCTTCCGATCTTGCCCAATTTCGGCAAAGTGTTGAAGCTCGCATGCAACATGTTGGCGGCGATCTTTGGCGGGAAGTACAAGGGCGACTACGAGTCATTTCTTGTGGTGCTGCGCATCTTGAACTTGCTCGACATTGTGCGCGACGACTTCAATGGGTACTTGTTGAAGTCTGACGTGGCTCCGTACATCTTGCGGATCCTTGAGATCTGCACTGACCAGGAGGGCGTGCTGGAGCGCGTGGCGGAGTTCAAGAGAACCATGCTTTTGAAGCAGCAGACATTGATCGGGTTGGTTTCGCACGATTCCATGGATAATACTCCCTCAACGTCGCCGTTTGTCGACCTCAACGCATCTGCATTCATGAACGACGTGAACCTCTTCGACTTTGCCGCTTCGGTAAGCGCCATCGACCTCAAGTTCTTCAACAATTGGAACAGCAACATCGACAAGAGCTTGTTGCTCCACTCCTCCTTGAACCAGGCAGGCTCCAGTACATCGCCATCGGATTTCTTCTACAAGAAGAACCCGTTGATCTTCAACAATGATCTGCATATCCACTACCTTTCGCGGTTGTTGGTGAGCCATTTGTTCGAGGGTCCAGCATTACTGAACTCAACGCAACCACAGGGCAAGTTGAGCTCTGCGGTTCTCGAGAGGAAGGCGAGATTACTTGAGAAGTGGATCGATCTCGGCTGTCTCCTCGACAAGTCGGGAAACATGTCGTCGTGGCTCGGTATCTCGTCAATTATCCTCTCGCAACCAGTTTTGCGTCTCATCAAGGTGTGGCTGTTGGTGCTGCCTGATTACATCAAGCTTCTTAAGAACGACTGGCTGCCTGTTCTCTTTGAGTTGGACCGCCGCTATCTCGCAAACGGCCTGCTCTCCCTTCCGGAAAAGAGCGATAACTCCGACGGCGACCTGAGCTCGAAGGATCTGTACCACATCATGGCCCCACGCGGCTTGGGTAAGATTTACGCGAAGGAGTCTGTTATTCCGTACTTTGGTGACTTGGTGATAAACAACATGGCGTCTGCAACAGTGAACATATTTGAGCTTGAGTCTGTGTGGAAGCGCATCAACTACTCATTCAACAGATGGAACGAGTATTTGGCCAACTTGAGCAACCACACCGACATTATCAGATTCAATGACGATGTGTTACGCAGGTACGACCTGATGGGCTTCATCTTCCTGAACGAGAGCTTGAACCAGGTGTTGTATCTCGGAGCCAACAGTGACGACACGAAGCTGTTACCACCTGCATTTAACGATGCAACTCCAAGAAGCGCAACCAACAACACTGCTCTTCAGAATACTCTTCTTAAGTTGATTGAGGTCAATTGCGATCTGATCAACTTGGAGAAGATCATGAGGCTTTCATTAGCATTGGAGCCAGAGTTACCAGAGGCGTATCTCAAGTTGAAGGAACCACCTATGGAGCCTTTCAGACAGCGGAACTCTTCGAGTGTTTCTATTCACTCGAACGACTCGTCGACCTCTTTGACGCAAAACAGCGTTAGCATTCCTGCGGAGGACCCTAGCCCTGCTTCTCGTATTCCGACTTTCAACAGCTCGTACTTCAAAGTTAACATGAGCAAATACGACGACTTGGTTGGTGGCGGTACTGCTACTAACGAAAGCAAGGTTCCGTTGCAACAGATGTTGGATCCGCTGTTGAACAAGCACAACGTGTACATCGACGAGGACTTGACGTTCCGCATCGATGATTTCGTAAGTGAGATCGACTCTAACACGACAGTTCTTGACGATGTCGACAATGTGGACGACGAAGACGACGTCCCAGGGTTGGGCATTGACGTGGACGACATTCTCAACTCGGAGAAGTTCAAGAATTTCACCATTTCACCAAACCCGAACAGGAAAGAGAAGGTCGAGGAGAAGAGAGAAGCCGAAGAAGAAAGCGAAGCAAATAAAACTGAGGCAGCTGCGAATAACAACACTACTCCAGCACCGAAGAAGAACAACTATTCGGTGATTTCAAACGAGTCTGGTGTTGCTGCTCCAACAAAGTACATACCCAAGTTTGCCTCGGTGGACAAGCTCATCGATTTGCTTCTCATTGACTCGAAGTACTTTGATGAGAACATCCACCTCGACTTGACAGAGTACCGTTTTGTCTTCCTTCTCAACTACAACACCTTCATTTCTACCAAGGACTTGCTTGACAAGCTTGCGCACCGTTTCATCAACTCTGGTAATGCCGTCATTTCGGTGATGAAGAAGTTGTACGTGACTAGAGTCTCCAACAAGGAGGCCAACCGCTTGTCAGCATCGGGCTACCCACTTGCTCCAAGTGGTAGCTTGGAGTTTCCAAACTGGGCTTTGGACACTGACGTGGATTTGAATGTCCTTGGTGAAGTTGACTATGAGCTTCTCCTCAAGATTCAGATCAACATTTTGAAGGTGTTGATTGTGTTGGTGAACAACTTTTACCTGAACTTTGCTCTTGATCTCGCGAACAAGACCATTTTGATCAAGCTTCTCAAGCTTTTCAGCAACGAGATCTTGCAGTGGTACAACTCCAAAAAGATCGACGCCAACTTGGAGAAGTCTTTTGAGAGTTTGGTCAACTACTACAAGAAGTTGAAGAAGTTGTTTGTTAAGAAGACTTACAGACCTGTTGAGGTGTCTAAGTTTGAGGAGTACTTGATCAACGAGTTTAGATTTAGCAACTCATTGCACGAAGTTCCGATGAACAGAAACCTTCCGGGACACAAGAACCTTGCAAAGATCGAGAAGTTCCTCCACAAGTTCAACAAGCTCTTGGCGGTTTTTTATACTGGTATTAAAGCCGAAGACTGGGTGAAGGTGTACAAGATTCTTGAACATGCTTTTGAGAAGAACGCCTTATTTGAGTTCAATTTGCAAAAGAACACTACCACGGATGACAACCTCATTGTTTCGAACATCTTCACGATGTTTGAGTCTTTGGTAGACCCTGTTGAGAAGCAGCTTGTGTTGAAGAAGTTGCCGTTGGTTTTCAGAAAGTTGTTCAAGATCTATTTCAAATTTAGAAGCTATTTGTTGGTTCAGTTGACTGACTTGAACATCACCGTGGAGGAGAGATTGGACAGAATGAAGACGCTTCTTTTGATGGTTCAAATTTCCAAGTTGAAGATGAGCGAGAACCAGTTTGTTTTCGAAGGTACCAAGGAGTGCATCCCATCGTGTATCGAGACCGCCATTACGAATGTGATTTACTCTCCAGAGTCGAGATTATTCACAAACTTATGGGCCAAGGCCTCGAACTCGTTGGGCGATGAAGGTCTGAACCAAACCCCGGCTTCATACGACGACTTGAACCTGCTCATTCCGACATTTGTCACGATTGACGACTTGCAAAGCACAGAGCCACTCTTACCGTGTTTTGGCTGGATTATTGAGATTTTGCTTGAAACGAACAAGTGCCCTTCGTTCTACAAGGACATTATCAATTTCAACAAGAGATATCTCATTTTTAAGCTTATTAAGGAGTTGGGTGTGGAAGACCCCGATCATGGTGACATCCATGAGATAGGCTACCACGACACGCGCGAATTTGACTTTTTGTTGAATTTGGACGAGACGTTGATCAACAACCAGAGCTTAAGAGACTTCACCTTCTTGGACAGGGACAAGCTCAAGTTGTTCAGATCTGTGTTGAGAGACCAGAGAAGAATCTTGATTCTCGACAACAAGAAGAAGCAGTTGAAGGACAGTAGAGAAGCGTTGGCAATGAACATGAATAGCAGCAACCAGTCGCTCACATCCACTTCATCCAATACAATTGTGAGTACTGCTTCGAACAGCAACTCTTCGCTCAACAAGAAGTCGTCGAGTTCTTCCTTGAGAAGACAGTCTTTGTCTTACAAGGCAAACTCGAGTTCGAGATTCAAGATCAGTGGTTTGTTCAACAAATCAAGACCTTTCTCGTTGAACGTGGGATCGAGTAACAACGAGCGTATAGTCAGCACGCGGGAATTACCACCACCGGAGAGCTTTGTTGATCCGAAGCAGAAGGCGTTCTTAATCATCTCATTGAAGAACAAGAAGGTATTCCCAGTGTATTTATTACCATTGTGCTTCAAGATTGATTCTGACACTGGTGGAGATGACTACTTTTTCCAAGCGCCAAATGAGCCTGACTTGAACGACTGGATGGTCAAGTTGAACTACGCTAATAGACACTGGTTCTTCTCGAAGCAACTCAACATGAAGAGCAGCAATGCGTACACCACGTTCGGAATTCCAATTGAGGTTATCTGCAACCGTGAGCAGACTCAAGCTCCACGCATCTTGACGCAGATTTTCGAGTTCATAGAGGCAGAAGGTATCAAGGATGTTGGAGTGTACAGAATCTCGTCGTCGATTTCAGAGCTTGCGAACGTCAAGACTGCCATTGACAAGATCGGGCACCTTGACTTTGAAGAGCGGAGCTATGATGTGCACACTTTGACGAGTGTGGTGAAGTCATTCTTCCGTGAGTTGCCTGATGCTTTGTTGACGGATCAGGTGATTGACCAATTCTTCTTGTTGAAGCAACAGGAGTCGGAGGATGAGAAGAACTACGGAACGATATTGAAGGGGTTGCCTCCAGTGAACTACTATACGTTGAAGTTGTTGGTGAAGCACTTGAGGAAGATTCTGCAGCACAGTGAAGTAAACAAGATGACAGCGTCGAACTTGGCAACGGTGATTGGACCGGCCTTGACGGAGGCAAGTCTGCTTGAGCTGTTGATCAACAACTTTGGTTTTATGAACTCCATCATGGAGAAGTTAATTACTAATTATTACCTGGTGTTTGATGAGGAAGAAGTGGAGGAAGTGGTGGAGGAGACGGAGGAGTAGATTAATTTTTATAAGCATGAATTTTATTTAGTTCGAGATAAGCATAATGAGAGTAGATATAAGCGTGCGTTACACGAGGAGTAAATCTAAATTAAGGTTCTTTATAATGGACCAAATCACAGATTGGGTTTGTACGATGACGTAATTATCAATAGGCTGCAAAAAACCATGTTCAAAAACCATGGAAAATATGTAACTTGAAAAGCCTGTATAAAGGCTAATCGAGACGCGATGAGTTGATGAACAGTTGATTCCCTTCATCAAGATGATATCTTCTTCATTATGCATTGCTTTGCCTGACGTTTCAGCCAACTATTCTAAACCTTAAATTGTGAAACAGTGGTATTAAAGGACATGGTATCCCACGAAATTCAAGTCAACGATGACAAAACATAAATTTGCATCGTTACCTGAAGAGTTAATCTACAAGATACTCGGTCACTTACCGCGGTCCTTTATAAAAGTACTTCTCCGGTCAGACTTTGAGAACAGTGCGCTAAGAATTGTCGAAGAGAGGATTTTTGTGAATAACATACAAAACTTGACTTGTCCTGAGGAGCCTTTTGAATTCAACAGCTACGATCGTTTCAGAGGGTTCCTCAATGAATATCCCACCATTCGCCCCAAAACAATTTCGTTGGAGTATTTTGAAGATTTTGTGAAGTTCTACGATGTATTTCCAGAGTTGAACGTATCTTCGGAAATTGTGATGAACTTTTCCTGGTACGAACAGTACTTGACGAAGACATTTGGTTTGCCTTACCCAGTGGGTTGTGAAAACATCGCGATGAGGGAACGTCCCAATGCCCCGTTGCTGCCACACATACGAGGTTCAGTGACGACCTCCTTTACCACTTCAAAAGTGGATATGGGCTACTTTTACATTTCGAATATGACGAGCCTAACCATGGAAAAAAGTATAGACTTGGAAGAGTTTCAGAGTGCTTTTCCAAGAACGCTTCAAAAATTGAGACTTGAAGATGCAAACATTTCAGGCGACATTTTCTTAAGTGGCCTTGACAATTTGAAGGAATTGTTTATAGACGATAAAAGCAAGGCTGACCACTTTATGGACTTTTCCGGTCTCACAAATTTACGGAACCTATTCATACGTGGGTTATCGATTGAGTCTTCAGATATGCTCGTATTCCCCACTCAACTTCGTGAGCTTACCTTGGCAACGTTTTCCAAGTTGGCTATTTTTCGGCTGCAAAATACAGGGCTTCGAACCTTAGTTTTTAAAAACTGCCGGATATTAAATGATATCCAATTCCCACCCAACTTGACAACATTCAACACGTATGAGTCGCACAAATCGTACGTATTTGACAAGAAGACCAAGCTACTCCAATCGTTGACGTCGCTCACGATCTTCCACAGCCGAATTGACGAAAATTTGGAGTTTCCCCAATTGAAGAAGCTCGAGATAAACAACTGCAAATGCGAACGGCTACCGCCGCTACCAGAATCACTCAAGCGTTTCGAAGTGGGTTTCAAATTAAAGCACTCAAAGGAGATTGTTTGGCCACCTTCTTTGGAAACTATAAGCTTGCCGTACAGCGAAGTGAGCATGCGTGCTCTAGTGGAGGTGCCGAACGTAAAGGAATTGAATTGTGACGTTTCACGTCCAAAGGTGGAAAATGCCTTGAAGAAGTTGGATAAAGGTTTAATCAAGGGTATAAAAGAGTTCATGTTGTCATTAGACGATCCAGTTGATGAGAAGGATCTTGAAGAGAAGTGTGTGGGTGTTCCTATTGAGAAGTGTGTGGGTGGTCCTATTGAGAAGTGTGTGGGTGGTCCTATCGATGAAAAGTGGGAGTTGGGCGAAATGAGCGATATCAGGGACTTTTTATCTTCATTGAAAACAGATTTTACACCAGCCATGGTCTCCGGTAACCAAAAGGCTAATGAAAAGAACAGCAACGTAAAGGCATTCAGCAAAGAGGAGATTTCGAAACAAGAAAATGCTACCTCGATGGGTCCACTTTCCTTGCTCAAAAAGTTAAAATTGGGATTGTACCATTTCGGTGTCCACAACGATACCCTTACTTCCCTCCAGTTCCATGACCCCGAGAATTTACCCTACACTCCAAAAAGCATCAAGAAGCTCACTCTAGAGAACCACAGTGGTTTGGGCTTAAACTTAGAGAAAAACTGTCCAAAAGTTGAGAGAATTACGCTTTCCCTTGAGAATGGATTCGGCGACTGGATTTGGCCAAGCGGTCTAATAGACATGGAAATCAGTTGCGATGATATTGAACTCCTTCATTTAAGAATTCCAAGCTTGAAAAGATTAACCATAAAAGGAAAACCAAGGATGTTCAACATTGGGAGGTGTGTAAACTTGGAAGAGCTTGTCATAGATTGTGGAATTGATACGTTTAATTTTGATGGCATTCCTGTAAAGATCAAGTACATTTCTTTAAAGGATGTATGCCGTTTGCGCGGAGACATTACCAGGTTGAAAAAGCTAAAAACATTACGTCTAAAAAATGGACTTGAAAGCTGCAACATGGTTTTGCCGGAATCATTAGGGCACCTTTGGATGGGCTGGAACCAATTGACTGATTTAGAGCTTGTCCTTAATAAAGTGATCAAGCTCATTGATATCAGAAAAAACCGATTGGAAAAGAAGCATATCGAGGGTCTTTTAGAGCAAGCCAGGGGCCGAAACGTTCAGATTTTACACGATTAATGAAAGGATTAAAAGATCAAAAAGTAAGATTGAAATTAACCAAGATAATCAAAAAGTAACTGACCAGAAGTTATTGATCAAAAAGTAATTGACCAGAAGTTATTGATCAAAAAGTAATTGACCAGAAGTTATTGAACAAAAAGTAATTGACTAAACGTTATTGACCAAAGAGTAATTAACCAAGATGATACTTACAACACTAAAAGAATACGCAATTGACCAAGATGACCGTTCCATGTATTGCAACATCGTGTGACCATAAACCTAATCAAAAAGCATCTGAATATTTTAACTCTGAATCTCTCGGTATCTACAATCGTCCATGATTTAACCACTAACTACCAAGATATTCTTGCAGTGTAACAGAAACGTTATAATATCAAATCAGTGTTACATAATCATCGTTTATTCATCACAGAATACTTCTATCAACCAAACTTCAATATACTTTATCCTTACATAATATTTTTTCAATCTTTACATAATCTTCAATTTTCGTAATCATCTTTCATCTTCTTATTCTTACATAATCAGTTTACATTTGCCTTCACGCGTAGATGTCAACCAAGCGACACGCACCCGTTTCCATCGGGGAATTGATGAGTCATCGGCCGACGAAGAAGCGGTTGGTGATGACTCAAGGCACCGAAGAAGGTGAAATCAAACGCGACAGTGAGGACGAATTGGACTCGGATCAATCTGACCTGGAATCTGATGAAGAGGATTCTGATGAAGACGCGGACACTTCTGCTCCCGCCACAGCAGGAGTGATAGAGCTGGTATCTCTCCGTAATTTCATGTGTCACGACGCGTTCGACTTGAAGTTAGGACCTCAGATCAACTTCATTATCGGGCGTAATGGATCAGGAAAGAGTGCTATTCTCACTGGTATTTCAGTGGGACTTGGAGCCAAGGCCACAGATACAAACCGAGGAAGTTCGATAAAGTCGTTGATCAAAGAAGGCAAATCCACGGCCAAGATAACCATAGTGTTCGCAAACGAAGGCCCTGAAGCATACCATCCCGAAGAGTATGGAAAGAAGATCATAGTTGAGAGAAAGATCCAGCGAACAGGAGCAACAGCATCGCTGTATGCCATCAAGTCGCTGGATGGAAGGGTCAAGTCCACTAAGAAGGCAATTTTGGATGATATTCTCTATAAATTCGTCATTACTGTGGATAACCCATTGGCGTTTTTGTCACAAGACAAAGCTCGAGAGTTTTTGGCAAGCAGTACAGACACTGACAAGTACAACTACTTCATGCAAGGTGCTCATATTATCGACATTCTTGCGAATTACGAGAAGGCCACTGCTCATATAGTCGCCGTGAAGGGTAAGGTTGATGAGGCTCGTCGCCAGTACACTGCAATCAACAAACGGTACAACGAGGCCAAGTTGGTTTTTGAGAGATATCGCGAGTCGAGCACGTTGCGAACGCGCCAGAGTGTTCTCTATGGCAAAATATACTGGTTTAACGCGCACGTGATACAGGGTAAGGTGAATGACTATGAGACCAAGTTGAGAGATGTTCAAGCCCTGTTGGATCATGTTGCAAACGAGATAAAACAGTGTAATGACGATAAGGATCGACTCCAGGAACAAAGACGTGGATGCAGCTCGAGAGAGTCTCTGCTCAAATCAATGGTGAGCGAGCTACTGGCTGATTTCGACGACAAGAAGGCCAAGTTTGACTCTCTTGTGGCGTCGAGAAGAGAGGCTAAGGATGAAGTGGAAAGCAAGAGGCTGGATATCAAGCGCACGCAAGATTCCATCGTGAAAGCAAAGGAGGAGATTGTGAAGGAACAGCAGAGAATCGATGAAATCAACGGTGAGCTGAAGGAAAAGTTGCGAGATAAACTTGGAGAGTTGAAGGAAAGGCTCACTTCGCTCGAGGAAGAAAAACGTGAAGAGAGATCAAAAGGGGACCAAATCCAAGCAAATGGCTTTGGTATTCTGGATGTTGATAACCAAATCAACCAAAACTCCTCGCGAATCGCCGTGCTTAATAGAAAACGCGAAGAGTTGACGAGATCACAAGGCGATAAGTACGCTGCTTGGGGCTCACAAATCAAGCTGGTGATACGCGACATCGAAAATTATAAAGACTGGCATAAAAAACCCATGGGTCCTTTAGGTGCTGGGTGCAAGTTGAAACCAGAGTACACACAATGGACGCGTATGTTGACCACAGTGTTGCGGAAGAGTTTGGATGCGTTTGTGGTTTGTGACGGACACGATCGTCAGGTTATGGAGCAAATCCTCCAAAAGTACCAGTTGAACAGAGCCCACAGTCTTGTTGTCCGTCGTTTCGAGGAGTTCAATTACGAAGACTCGAAGCCTCGTGGACAAGTGACTGTTGATGACATGCTTGAGTTCACGGACATGAACATCCTCTATACTCTCATTGATATGAACCTGATCGAGCGTATGGCGATTGTCAACCGCAAAAGCGACATCGAGCGCGTTTTGCGTGTGCAGAACGTCAACTCCACGTTGTCGTTTCTCAACAACAAGTCGGGGCAACGAAGCAGCAAGGCCGGGTCAACGATCCGATTCGACCCCGTGTTCTACCGCGACGAGTTGGCCAAGTTTGCCAACGACTCAGCGTCGTATGCCAGTCAAATTGCAGAGATGCAGGAGGAGGTGACTACGCTCCAACTGAGCTTGGACGAGTTGAGGAGAAAGAAGGCAAATCTTCAGAGCACCAAAAGAAACCAGATGGACGCGTATGAAGCTCGTGTGCGCACGCTCAACAAGCAGATCGATGGCATTGGCAGAGAAATCCGCGATGTCGAGGGAAAGTTAAAGGAGAATGGTAACTTTGCGCGTATTGCATCACTCCAGCTGCAAATCGTGGACTTTGAGGAGCAGCTCACACGATTGCAGGCGGTGATGGAGTCGTTGGTTGAGGATATCCACGATAAGAAAGAGGGAGTCAAAAAGGCTAAAGGAGAGTGTGTGATTGCTAAGGAAAGGCTCGATGGTGCGGAGAGAGACCTCGATGTTTTACGTGAAGAGATGATTAACTTGGACACCGACATCGCAGCTAATGAAGGAAATATGGCACATTATCTAGCAGAACAAACCAAGAAGCAGGAGTTGGCGGATGTGTGCCAGCTGAAAATCAAGGAGGGTCTCGCGGCGTTGGCACAAGCAATTAATGAGGCTGAGAAGAAGTGTGCTCGGCTGGAAGTACAAATCAATGCCGAAGACACCGCGGATTCGATTGCTAAGGAATACGAAGAGGTGCTGCGGCTCTTCAAGCAGTTCCAAGAAGAAATCGGCAGGCCATTGGACGAAGTTGAGAACGAAGTGAGGATCCAGCTCGCGAAAAAGAGATCGTCTCAGGACACACTCTCCAAGTTGGATCGGCTGTACAAAGAAATGGACTCGGAATTGAGGATCAGATACAAGTTTTTGACCACGACCATCGAGCTGAATATCCACAATGCCCTGAGAACTTTCGAGAACTGTTTGGAGTTGCGCGGATTCAAGGGACAGCTCTCGTTTGTGCATGCGAAGAAGGAGTTGAAGCTTCTTGCGAAGACCAGGAACGACCAGGAGCTGCGCAGCATGGAGTCATTATCGGGCGGTGAAAAGAGTTATGCGCAGATTGCGCTTTTGCTATCCATTTGGAAGGTGATGGACTCGCGGATTCGCGGGTTGGACGAGTTTGATGTGTTTATGGACTCAGTCAACCGTTCCATCAGCATCCGGTTGTTGTTGCGAGAGTTGAGGCAGTATCCCAAGAGCCAGAGCATTTTCATCACGCCACAGGATATTGCGGGTGTTGGAGATTTGGAGGGAAGTGATGTGAAGATCCACAAGATGAGGGATCCAAGAAGGGAGTAAAAAGGAAGAGTTTATAAAGAATAACTGGCTAGAAAAGAGTAGTTTATAAAACAGTACATATACCTAAAGTTCTCCTAGTCCATCTTAGCTATTATTTTCCCTACCATCTCAGTCTATTTTATCTATTATTTTCCCTACCATCTCAGTCTATCTTATCTATTACATCATATTCTTAGTCTATCCACATCCCTACCATCTCTTATCTATTACTTCACATTTTTTTCTACCCTCTCATAAAGCTCCTTGTTCTTCGGCCCTATTATCTGAAGTGCCGTTTTGATATCCTCCTTCCCAAGACTCCCCACAAACACCTCCAAAACCGCACTGGAGCTCCTGTTTTCCTTCAAGAACCGCTTGATGGCATCCCATCTGAGCTCGCTCTTGCAGTAGTGGAAGAACACCAAGTACGCCTCGTCCGAGATCTTTGGCGTGATCATCTTGAAGGCGTTCCTTTCGTGGCCCAACTCACAGAGACTGCGCACCAAGAAGACTCGCAACAGCTGGTGGACCGAGCTGCACAACGAGCTCAAGTACCGCATGTCAGTGGTTGAAAGACTGCTTTCCACGAGAGGAACCACTATCTTTGAGTGGAACCGAGGAAGGTCTGATGTTTTCAACACTCCCTTGAGAAGCGGGTGTGCTTTTTTGCCAGGCTCAGTATATACATTATTTTCAATCATGGGATTGTAAGCCTTTCCACCACCCAAACTTCTGTCTATTTCCTCATCAAGAGGTGTTTTGAGGGCGCCCGCCACCTCGATGCCGTTGTTCTGTGCAATGTTGCTGTTTCGCCACACTCTGTTGCGAAACACCGCGGCGTTTTGCGACTGGGTGACCTTGGTGGAGTTCTGCGGACCCAAGGTATAAGCCAACCGTCTAAAGTGGAGAAATGCGGAATCACGGTCGCCTATGGATGAGTACGCCTCAACGACGTTCATCATCAAACACTTGTATGTGTTCTTGTGTGCAATGTAGCTGTAATAGCGCTTGAAGTACGCGAGAATGCCCTTGGCTCGCAAGGGGTCTGAGTCTGCAAATATACCCGAGAGCTGCTCAAGAACTCCAAGAGAGAGCATGAATGGAACGTACGGGTTTGTGGTGGTGTACGCGGACATTTTGTCCTCGGTGTAGTTGAGATGGCTGTCCACAAGGTTATGGTATACCATTACAGCGCCTACGTGGTTGCCCAGGGATACCACCTGGTTGATGTAGCACGACCATACTTCGTTTGAGACCGCGAAACCGGGCTGGTCGAGTAGCAAGTGAAGAAGACTCGTAGCTGCGTTCACATTTCCACTCTCAATGAGGTTGTAGAGTAGGACTTCGAGTGTGGAGGGGTCGAGGTCTTTGTCCACGTTCAGAACAGTGAACTTGAATGCTTCCTGGAGGTTGTCGCCTATTAGCGATTGGAGTATGGTAGAGTGGGGGGTGTGGGAGTTGGTAGGGTGGGAGCTATATTTGGTGGAGTACAACCTGGTAGGGTATAACCTGGTAGGGTATAATCTGGTAGGGTATAATCTGGTAGGGTACAACCTGGTAGGGTACAACCTGCAATTATTGAAATTTCCTTTGGAGTAGAACCCATCACCCTTGGTGGAACCCTCTCTAATCCTATTCGAATACTCTTTAATCCCACCCTTCCTTATTATCCTCATAGTCGTAATCATTCTTACATAATCGATCGAAAATTTTCTTCACACCAAACATGTTGAGAATTGGATTGGTGAGCGCGAGGGCATTACCGAGGGTTTTGAATCCAGGAGTGGCTCCTGTTGCGATGTCGTTGAGACACCAAACGATTGGTTTTGGAATTCGTTTCAACTCAACAAACACCAAGGTCTCTTTCGCCACATCATCTGAAACCTTACCTGAGAACATCATATCATCTGAAACCTTACCTTCTGACATCATATCATCTGAAAGTACCTTACCTACTGAGGTCAAGAACACCTTGACGTCCTTTGACGAACTTCCCGAGAAGATCTCCACCATGACCTCGGATCAAATTGGATACCTTGACTCCATTGGAATGGCCCAGGGCTTTGGTCCCACCGCGCTCATTGAGCGTTTTCTCGAAGCCACTCACGTGTACACCGGTTTACCATGGTGGGGCACCATTGCCGTTGCAACCGTGCTTGCCAGAGTGGTGCTTTTCCCGCTCTACATGTCTGCGCTGGCCAACGCGGCCAAGTTGGGCAAGATCAAGCCCGACATGGACAGAATCCTCAAGGACTTGAAGACTAGTGAGTCCACCCAGGACAAGTACTTGCTCATGCAAGAGAGAAAGAAGTTGATGAAGGACAACGATGTCACCATGTTCAAGCAGATGTACCCGATGATGCAGTTGCCTATTGCGTATGGATTTTTCCAGGCCTTGAGAAAGATGTCTGCGCACCCAGTTGAAGGCTTCAGCAACCAAGGTTACGCGTGGTTCCAGGACCTCACTTCCGTTGACCCGTACTTGGGATTGCATGGTATTTCCGCCGTTCTCATCTTGCTCTTGGTGAGATCCGGTGGAGAGATGGGCCAGGCGCTGGGCATGACTGCTCCTGTGAAGAAGATGTTGATGATTTTGCCATTTGTGTCGATTATCATCACCAAAGACTTCTATGCTTCTGTCATGGTCTACGTTGCCACCAACTCCTTGTGCTCGGTCTTCCAGACGCTCACTTTGCGCTCGCAGATGTTCAGAAAGGCGCTCAAGTTGCCTCCTAACGTGAAGCCGCAGCCCGCTGCGGCCGCGGAAAAGGGCCCAGAGACTATCTCCGAGTGGTTCGGCCAGCAGAAGAAGAGCTTCGACGACCAGTTCGAGGCAAAGACCAGGCAGACCTCGAAGAAGTTGGAGGCCCAGGTGGTGCGCAGAAGAAACGGTGCGGATGGTTTCATCAAGAGACATAAGTAGGAGGGGAGGAATTGGATGAGAAGGGGAGAATAGGATGAGAGAATGAGAGAATGAAGAGAATCGGAAAATGGAGAATAGGATTTTGGAGAGCATGAGAGAATGTGAACATGAATGTATGTTTATGAACTCGATAACATAATTTTAATTTGGTATTGAACTCTTGATGACATTGAGGAATGAGGGGATTTCCGAACTTTGTACATAGTGTATATATACAAGGCAGTATTGCAAGTGGTGTAGGAAGAAGAGGTGAGGGATTCTGTTGAATTATAAGATTTTGGATATTCCAGATATTTTTTCAGTTTCTCATGATTCAAGGGTCAAGTTTCTGTTCAGTTTTAATAGAACATATATTGAATGTTTTTCTGTTAAACAGGTCTTTTCAATGTTTCTGTTAAACAGGTAAATTCGATGCTTTTGTTAAATAGGTAAATTCAATGTTTCTGTTAAACAGGTAAATTCAATGTTTCTGTTAAACAGGCATCTTCAATGTTTCTGTTAAACAGGCATCTTCAATGTTTCTGTTAAACGGGCATTTTCAATGCTTCTGTTAAACAGGAAAATTCAATGCTTCTGTAAAACAGGTAAATTCAATGCTTCTGTTAAACAGGTAAATTCAATGTCTCTGCAAATTCAATGCTTCTTGATAAGACCAATAAGGCCAAACCCTGAGCCTTCTTATATGGGGTCCTTGGCTTATGAAATCCATATTCCAGTAAATTCTACATTCCCACCAAAAGCCCAACATTCTACAGTTATAATAAGTCAGTCGCATCTACTCTTCACGTTTATTCTGTTTTTAATTGTTCTATCGTTATGTAAAAAATGGCTGCGAAAAATGTCAAATTGCTTCACTGCACCCAAAGATAAGGTAAGCCATGTTTTTAGTAAGGGCGAGCAAAATCATACACGTTTTAATAGAAGATCAGATATGGAAATTAGATTATCTTAAATCAGGTTATCTTAAGTCAGATTATCTTGACTCCTGAAATCAGATTATATTAACTCCTGAAGTCAGATTTGATATCTACTTCATCAGATTTCATATCTACTTCATCAGATTTGATATCGACTTCATCAGATTAGCTTCTCCTTTACTTATTATGACCCACAGTCATCCAAATACCAATCCACCTTATGGCATTCTACTGCGTTTCCCATATGACATTCTACTGCACATCTTCGACTACCTACAACCATACGACGTTAGACTCCTTCCATCGGAACCCTTATTCCGGGAATTCGCTATAAAAACCTTGTACAGCGTTGTTCAATCCTGTGGAAACGGTTACGAAAGCTCTTCAGTTACACTTAACGAAATGCCTGCGGTTTTCACAGGAAGCGGCCTCCTTGAGGCTATTGAATCTTGCAAAATCTCCCCTCACACATTGTACGACTTTGATACCACCAGCGATGTTGAGGCTATAAAGAAAATGAAGAGATATACTTTTTGGACACTGGGCCCAGCCAAAGCGCACATCGAAAACCTTCAACACGGCCCAATTATACTGTTGATTCTAACAGACCTCAATTTAAATGACATCGTACTTCCACAACGGTTGTATGAGCTATCGGTAAATACCCTCGTCGACGAAGGCTTGGAGTTCAAACTCCCACATAGTCTTCGAGTACTCAAGGTAACTCTTCCGTTGGTTGAACTTCTCAGGGAGCTTCCGCCGAATTTAGAAGAGCTCGATTTTACAGAACTACAAGACACCTGGGATCTTTCATATTTGAAGAAGGTCAAGAAGTTGAGATTGGAATCGTCCATATTTTCCTTTGAGGATCACTTGCTTCCGCCGAATTTGAAGGCACTATCCTTGGAATCTTGTTCGGTAACTTCCCAACTGATCCCACCAAAATTGAAGTTGGAAAACGTCACTATAAAAGGTTGCACGAATATGGCGTCTCTAATTGAAACTTGGCCAAAAACCGTCAAGGCCATAGAAATTCAACTGTATGTGGGTGGGAGAAACTGCCCACCTTCTAGAATGCAGGAAGTTCGAAGTTCTGCTAAAAAGGGTCGTTCCAATATATACATTGTGAACTTTTGTCCTCCTCCAAATCTCGAACAGTTGGTGCTTGACTTATGGGGACCTAATCCTGTTATCGAGTGGAACCGAGCATCGCTGCTCAAAAGTTTGAAAGTTCTAGAGGTGAAACGTTCTAATTGTTTCGTGAGAAGGAACAGATACGTTAACTTTTTGGTGGGAGAAATCTTTCTACCAAGTAACTTGACTTCATTCAGCTGGACAGGTGGTATAATTAATGACATGATCTGGAATTTGGAGACATTAAACCACTTGACTAGGTTAACAATTATCGGCCGCAATCGTTTTCTTGATTTAGAGATTCCCAAGTCATTGATCTACTTGAAAATTCAAAGAAGTTATATCCGATTTCAACTTGAACTGTTGACCGAATTGAAAGAGCTCGATTTATCTTGCATTCTATTTGAAAGTGCTCAATTTATCTTGCATTCAAAGGGCCACTTTCAACTTCCCAGTAATCTAACAAAACTCAGTCTTCGAGAATGTCAGTTAACCTCCATCAATTCCATGTTTAACGTCCCAGAACTCGATCTCCTGAATAACAACCTTCAGTCTCTCGACGTTTCCTTCAAAACCTACAACGTCCAAAGACTTGATCTCCGGGGCAACAAATTCCTCGTACTTGACTTGGATACCCTTCCCCGTCAACTCGCCAGTTTGTCTGCTTCAGGTAAAACCGTGGTGGGGCACTTTTCCCCGGATATTCAGTTCGCCGATATATCCGGCGAATTTACAGGCACCATTCTTCCCCATTGGAGCGAAATCACCAGGGGGGCCCCGGAGCTCGAGGATGCGGTGGTCACAAGGTTTGTGAAGAACTTTGACCTTGAGTATTATTACTCTGTGAGGAAGGGCGAAGTAGAGGGAGAAGTTGTATTAAGAAATAATAAAGTGATTGTTAAGGTTGGAGAAGATTCAAGGAAGTATGACTTGTGATGGCGTTTGAGATATATATATTCTATATACTCTATGTTCTATATACTCTATATATACTCTATATTCTATATATACCCTACCCCTATACCACCTATTACCTATACTCTACCTATACTCTACCTATTACCTACCTATTATTCCTATATTTTTGAATTGCTGCGAAAAATTGCAACATTGGACATGGTTCCAAACCACACCCTTAAAATCCCTTCCAAGCAAAACTTTATTGGAAACTCAGAAGTCTATTCACGAGAAGAGGAGAAGTAGAAGAGGAGAAATGGTGAGAAACGAAGGGTGGGGAAATGGTGAGAAACGAAGGGTGGGGAAATGGTGAGAAACAGAAACGGTGTATAGCGGTGGTAGAAAAAGTGAAATACAGTAGCAAAGTGAATAGGGGTAGTAGAATGTTTAGAAAAGGTGAGAAGAATTGAAGAATAGCATGGGGGAAATAGGGATAAGGGGAAACAAACACTCCCTTCAACATTGTTTTTTGTTTAGTTCTGCACTAAATCAACGCTCTTTACCTGATTGTTTCCTATATACAGTCCGTTGACACGTGAGAATCATTGCCTTCTCAACGGTATTGAATTAGGTCCTCGCCGAAACAAGGCGTGGGGAGAGTAATGGGAGAGCTGTTATGGCCGTTGAACGTCTAATTAGCACTCTCACACTTTCATTCTACTCACGGTCAGGATCCACAGGTCCACACTCTGAGATACTATACCGGCGGCACCGCGTGTGTACACAGATTGCCTGATTCAGAATCGGGTACGAGGGCCGTTTCCGCCGCCAATTTCCCTTGTAGGCAGGAATAGGCTGGAATTCGCCGCAATCAGCGCAGGAAAAACTTTTCATTCGACGATCAAAAGTTGCTTACAAATAACGCAAAGGCTCCCCAATTTCCTAATTTGAGGATTACAAAGACCACCATGTGGCCAGTCGAGCGGCCTCGTGGGACATACCCGTGCATCAATATAGGATGATTCAGGATGGTAAAGTGTAGACGTGGGCATGGGCAACGTGGACGGTGAGTCCAGCAGCGTGGAGAGCCAGATCATGGCTTGTAGAGTTTCTTTTGACTTCGTTGCCTTTTCCGGATGGCGGAGCCGCTGGTCTGAGTCAGAGGCAAAAATTTTTCTTAGGGGAAAAGTTGGGTGGAAAAAATTTTCCTATTTAAATAGAGTTGTTCGCTCACATGTTTTTAGATCTACATTAAACAAGAAACCCCAGATCATGGACTTCACCCAGACAGACTATCTCCAGGACTTGAACCTCGATTTCGGCTCGCCCGTGTTGAGCGAAGGATCCAAAAGCGACCTCGATGTATTTCAAACCGACTTCTTTGACTTTGAAGGAAAGCAAGACAAGGGCGCCTACGAAATAAGCAGTGAGCAGTTCATGCCACTGGAATTATCTCCAGCGTTTGTCAAGGAAGAAAACATCGATGCCGTCTTGAACTCGAGCCCCGAGTGCAATACGCCCGTGTCGCCGTTGTCGTCTGGGTCTGGGTCTGGTTCTATCCGCCGGTCCAACGTGTCCACCGAAAAGCGCAAGCGCAACACCGAGGCCTCTGCCCGTTTCCGCATCAAGAAAAAGATGAAGGAGCAGGAGATGGAGCGCCAGCAGAAGGAGTTGCGCGAGCGTATGGCATTGTTGGAGAAGACTATCAAGACTCTTGATATGGAAAACAAGTGTTTGAAGCAATTGATTTTGCAGAGAAACGAGGAGAAAAATACCGACTTGTTGGACAGCATCAAGAGAAGAAGCATCTTGGAGTCCAGGCCGGTGTTTCAGTACACCAGGTAGGACAGAGAAAGGACTTTGATAGCAATCGATTTTGATTGATTGAATCATTTGATTCAATCATTTATTTGAATCATTTGATTGAATCATTTATTTGAATCATTTGATTGAATCATTTGATTCATTTTTAGAATCGTTCATTGATTCTGTCTCCTTAGGACTTTTGGGTAAGTGAAAATACCCAGGAGGCACTCTTCTTTCCTACCCGTGCATAGCACGGATCCAACCCCGACAACAATTGTTTGACCAATTCATTTCATTTTCACGTCACAAAAATACGTCTCCTGGCTTTGACAATCACGCCAGGGACACAGCCTCGTCTAGACCCCTTCATTGGGCGCTCTAGGTTTGGGGTTTCTCGTTTAAAATCCAACTTTTAACGACCTTATGAATATAGACTAACGACCTCACGATATTTATTCATTCAATTCAAGATCCAACTCTTTGAATACTCAGTGGGTGGGGCTAGTCCTCAAGCGGCGCCACGGCGCCGTCCACCTACCCAGTCTTCCTTTCAGTTCTTCCAACAAGACGAAAGACACGAAAAAGAGCACGGCATTTCCAACAAATGCCGGTGCTTAGTCAACCATACTAACCCCTTGTGACCTTTTTCTGCTTTCTAAAAGATAAAGATATGATTATTATTGTAGATAAGAGTAGAGAGGAGAGGAGAGTATAGAAGAGGAGTGTGAAGAGTAAAGAAGAGGAGTATGAAGAGTACAGAAGATGAGTATAAAGAGTGTTGAGCACAGAAGATGAGTATAAAGAGTGTTGAAGAGTACAGAAGAAAAGTATAAAGAGTGTTGAGCAGATGAGTATAAAGAGTATAAACGAAAAGTGGAGTTTAAGAGTATACTTCACACTGTGTTAACCTACTTAAGACACTACCACTTGTGTTAATACAGTCAGTCCCTCATCCTTACCCTTATACCACCCTCATACACCCATACACTTCCTCATATTTTATCCCTTCGGGATCAGCTAATCACACAAAATTACCAGCCCAGCGTTGTGAAGCATTGTCACATTGGCGTCGTGAGGAGACCGTTTTCTCCTCGAAATCCAAGACATCGCAAAGCTTATTATGCACAATGATTACAATGAATCGCAAAGCTTATTATTGCGGTGTGATGTTGATGACCTTAACGGTATCACCTATGGCTCGTACCCTATAATCCTTCCTCTCTTCCCTATAATCCTTCACTATATTTCTATATTTGTGATATTGGCTTAGGTCCGGGCTTACTTGATCTGGTCAATTAACACCGAGCAGGCGCACATGTTGCTTATCGGCAAAAGATGCCGTAAAGATCAGGTAACATTTGTAGGAGAACACGGCTCATTTGTTCCACGCCATTAGTAGCGCCTTTGTGTAGTGCTCGATTGTGAGGAACATTTTGGGCATTTCTTCGTGGCCCCTATCTGTAGCACTATCGTGACCCAGCTTAGATTTTCGTTATTCCCCAGCAAAAACAAATACTCCACATTTGCAGCGGTCCACACAATGCCCGACGACACGCTCCAGCCACGGGCTCGGCGCGGGTTGTTCCACAACCCGGTGTTTGAGCACTCGTTGCACCGTATGCGCGACGAAGAACGACTGGTCTCGCCCAACACGGCGTCCCCCATGGACCAGCGCGAGATTGAGGAGAGCAGGGAAATGAACGAGCGGTTGAAGAGGAGGGGGGCGCACGAGGAGGACGGCGGAGATGTCAGAGATGATATAGATGTTGTTGATGACATTGAGGTAGGTACTCCCGGTGTTCGGATAGATAAAGGTACTCCAGATGATCGGGTATACAATAATGACAGGTATCTATTGGACCAGTCCAACCAATGGCCCGACTACAGCATGCATCTTCCTGTGCGAAGTGGACAACGAATTGGTTTTGAGCTTGACGAGGAGCTGCGCTCCAGTCGCGATGCACTTGGTATAAAGACGGACGAGACCAATCCAACTAATGATAATCCAACTAATGATAATCCAACGGACCCGTCGCTCCGTGCCACGCTCGAGCGTGTGGATCTCCATCTCGCCTCGCTGGACAACCCGACGGCGGTGCTCGAGTTGGACTTGGACGGCAATGTGCGCTTTCTCTCGCGAAACTGGGAGCGCATCGTGGGCACGAGCATCCGCAAGATTGTGAATCTCCCGATCCTGAACGTCATCGTGGGCACGGCCGAGGACGCGTTGGTGTTCAACACAGCCATAGACCAGATGATACGGGACGATGGCAGTTATAAAGTGAAGTTTGTGACGGCAACTAATTTGAAGGGGGGGGATAAGATGGAGATGAGTGAACTAAAAACCCTGGATACCGGTCAGGAACTGGCTGATCAACTGGGTGCAGTTTCTCAATTGGAACTGGATCAATTGGGTACAGTTTCTCAATCGGAACTGGATCAACTGGGTACAGTTTCTCCATCGAAACTGGGTGATCAATTGGGTACAGTTTCTCCATCGAAACTGGGTGATCAATTGGGTACAGTTCCTAAATTTGCGCTGGATACCGTTTCTCATTCTTCTACCGTTCCCCATTCTACCCATTCCCATTCTACCCATTCCCATTCTACCCATTCCCATTCTACCCATTCCCTGGAATCCTTACACCTGAATAAATCCAGTGACAGTCTTGAGAAATTACGTAACCTCGACTTTGCATCGGTGGACCCGGAATCAGAGTCTCCCGAAATCCCCCTTCTGCCGTCGGGATCCACGATATCCAACGACGGCGACACCATCACGCTCGAGGCTCAGGGAATCCTCATCCACTCGCAGCAGACCAGTCTTCCCACGCACTCGATGTGGACGATCCGCGAGTTTGTGCCCATCGACGTGGACTTGACGCTCCCGCCCAACCTCATCAACCTTCTTGGATTCGGCGCCGAGCTCTTCGAAGGGTACCTCCACAGCGTGAACGAGCAGCAGATTGTGGACGAGGAGATGGTTCCGCAGCCGAAATTGATATTCTGCCGCATCTGCGAGACCCAGGTCCCCGTCTGGTTCATCGAGCGCCACCTGGAGTTGTGTCTTGTTGAGCACCGTGTTGGAGAGGATCTCCAGGCGTGCCACGACCTGATCAGCGAGCAAAAGGCCCTTTTGCTCTCGCACGAGTACAAGGGCTTGAGCATCGAAAGCGGGCCCACACTCAAGACCTTGGTTGCACTCTGCGACGAGGCGCTGATGATCAACCCCGTGGAGAGCACCGAGGACGGCACCGTAGAGATGTCTCCAGGCACAGAGAAGGCCGTGGATGCGGTCTTGAGGTGGCCTGAGCTCCGGAGCGACGATCCTGCGCTAGCCGCAGCGATCGAGGACACCCAGATGATGGTGAGCGAGAAGGTGGAGGTGTTATCGCGGCTTGCCTCGGTCTTGCAGTACTCGTCGCGGTTGAAGGCAGAGGTCGACGAGCTCGTTTTGGATACCGTGAGCCAGACAGTGAAGAAGATCCGCGAGGCGGTGGGTTTGAGAGAGGGAATTGACGAGGATTACACTCTCGATGATACAATAGTGGAGAAGGAAGAGTTGAGGGATTTCGACGAGTATAATGAGAATTATCAAAAGGAGGTGATGGAGAGGGAATATGGAAAGGATGACCAGAAGGGCGAGAAGGGTAAGGAATGCAAATACCATGACCTGAAGGATCATGTGAAGGACCATGTCCATGACCTGAAGAATCATGTGAAGGACCATGATCTGAAGGACCATGTCCATGACCTGAAGGAACTAGAGAAGGCCTATCATAAAGATCTAGAGAAGGCCTACCATAAAGACCTAGAGAAAGACTACAAAGACTTCCCGAAAAAGGAGCTCACGTATCAGGAGGACTTTAATCCCACGACCCTAGCGGAGTCGCTTGTGAGGGCTCTTGAAAACAGTTCGTTGGCGAACCTGCTGACCAACTCGCTTGAGAGACAAGTGAGCAAGAAGTCGTCGACGAGGTCATTGGGTCGTTCGAGCAAGTCGTCTAGTAATTCCGCTCTTTCGAAGCTTGTGGCGAGCTCTTCGCAACCTTCAGGCAACGACAATGTGGAGTTTTTATCGACTCCGATTGATCTAGAGCCTGTTCTCCACTCTCCACAACCCTCGCGCACGCGGAGTCCGTCGGCTCGACTTTTCGACCGAAGCTACGACGATTTGCGCCTGATAGCACCCAAGGATCTCCTCCTCCGCGGACGTGCTGGATCTCCGAGCTCGTTTGCAGAGAACTCACGGACAGATTCGTCGAATTCGTCGTTCCTGTCGCCGAGACGGCATTTATCCCCGGCTCCGTACGTTGAAAAGCAGAGCTTTTCGACGATCCAGCGAAACCGGAATGCCGAGAGTCCGAGTTGGATCAAGAACGTGGAGCAGCCTAGTGCTGTTCGGACCAACTCCACGCCGTCGTCTTCTCCGGCAGGGAACGAGGCCGATCCGCGGGTGAACCTGATAAATACGACGGGGTTGCTGCATCTCCATCTCGGCAAGAGTCCAAATGCGCTCAAGCCGCCGTTATCGCCGCTTTTGGTGTCCACCACTCCCACGGTGAAGTCTTCAGGTGGTGGTATTCGCGACTACGATGTCATCAAGCCTATTAGTAAAGGAGCGTTCGGGCTGGTTTTCCTCGCGCGGCGGAAGCTCACTGGGGACTATGTTGCGATCAAGTGTCTTAAGAAGCGAGACATGATTGCCAAGAACCAGATCTTGAACGTGAAGCTGGAGCGTGCGGTGATGATGAAGCAGTCAGATTCGCCTTATGTTGCGCAGCTCTACTGCCTGTTCCAGTCGAAGGACTATCTCTTCTTGGTCATGGAGTATCTTCATGGAGGTGACTGTGCGGCTTTGATCAAGGTCTTGGGAACGTTAGGAGTGGAATGGGGCCGCAGGTACATAGCCGAGGTTATTGTTGGTGTTGATGATCTTCACAAGCGTGGAATTATCCATAGAGATCTCAAGCCTGACAACCTCCTCATGGACAGCAAGGGGCACATTAAGCTCACCGATTTTGGGCTTTCGCGGATTGGTGTGGTTGGACGTCAAGAAAGGCAGCACAGGAAGAGCAGCACGAGTGAACAGGGAATTGAGCTTTTCAGAAAGCACCTTGCACAGAGTCCTCTCGTGAATGTCGAATCTCCAGGAAAGCCATTCCTGGTTCCGCCGTTCCTGCTTTCACCGACAGGGGAGGTTCCGTTCAAGCAAGGTGGCAGTCAGGTGAACCTGCCAGTGTTTCCGAAGAAGGTAAACCTGCCAGTGACACGAGTCACGCGTGCAAACCGAGCGAATCTGGTGAACCTGTTGAATCTGGGACATCTGTCGATTCCGCCCATTCTGATCAACGAGCCTGCGCAGAGTTTCAGTCCGAATCTGCCGAACGACACGAAGAAGTCGCTCGGTGGTGGGTTTGGGTACTTCAGCCAGGTTGGACAGGGCAGTCCGTTGAGTCAGGTGAGAGACAATGACAAGGAGAGGGAGTATGGAGATAGACATAAGGAGTATAGAGAGGATGTAAGAGATTCCAAAGATTCAAAGGAATCCTTTAGGGATTCAAAAGACTCTCTTAGGGAATCAAAGGAATCCTTTAGGGAATCAAAAGACTCTCTTAAAGATTCAAAAGACTCCCCTAAAGATTCAAAGGATTCCCTCAAGGAATCGTTCAAAGATTCTTCGTCATCGTCCAAAAATGACGTGACACGCCAGGAAGTTTCACGTCCTCGCAACTCTGGACTTTCTGTTCTGACGAACCAACCCACCCCGCCGTCTGCGCACGACTTTGCGCTTGTGGACGACGACTTTTCCTACTCACCGTCGCTGGCTACGAACGTGACCGACTACGCGTTGTTTGACCCGAATAGCGTAAAGACCTTCGTGGGTACTCCCGACTACCTTTCCCCGGAGACCATTGAGGGTCGTGGGCAGGGCGAGTATTCCGACTGGTGGTCGATTGGATGTATTCTCTTTGAGTTCCTCTTTGGGTATGCGCCATTCCACGCTGATACTCCTGAGAAGGTGTTCATGAACATTCTCGCAGGTAACATCGACTGGCCGCCTTTGCTGGATGCTGAGATGGAGGAGTTCTGTCCGCCTGCGGCCAAGGACCTCATCACGAAGCTTCTCACGCTCAACCCCGAGGAGCGTTTGGGGTACAATGGAGCAGACGAGATCAAAAAGCACCCGTTTTTCGACGACGTGCAGTGGGACCTGCTCTTTGAAGAGGAGCCCTCGTTTGTCCCCACAGTTGACGATCCTGAGCTGACAGACTACTTTGACCCGCGTGGTGCTGAGATGGCGCTGTTCCCTGGATTCGAGCAGGCAGTCGAGGACTCGCCTTTTGATGAAAGTGCAATGGAGGTGTTTGGTAGCGCGCTCTCTACTCCAGGATCGTCAGGATCTGGAGGGTTAGCTCCCGGTCGGCGTGAGCGGCGGTCATCGCGGTTGGCGGATCCTTCTGAGTTTGGGTCTTTCCATTTCCGCAACCTTGCAGTTTTGGACAAGCAGAACAAGGATGTGATCAACCGGTTGAAGAATGAGCATTTGGAGCATCGCAACAGTTTTTCGTCGCTGTCGTCGGAATCGACGCCGCTCTCTCGCTCGCGGGCGTACTCCAACAGTGGTCTGACGGGATCGCCGTTCAAGCGGCCTGTGTCGCCCGGGGTGAAGCGCAACATTTCGCCGAGGGACTCGCCCAGTTTGAAGGGCTCGCCGACGGTGAGCTCGGCCTCGCCAGGCCGCGATGAGAAGGAGTACGAGGATGAGTATAGAAGGTATGAGGAGGGTCGCAGTGAGCACAGGTTGTCGGATGGGGGTCAAGGGCATAGACTTTCGGAGGATGGGAGGTATGACAAAGGAAGTCATAGACTTTCGGAAGATGGAAGGTTTGATAAGGGAAGTCATAGACTTTCGGAAGATGGAAGGTTTGATAAGGGAAGTCATAGGTTGTCTGATGGAAGCAGGTTGTCTGATGGAGGAAGTCATAGGTATGACACCAGAACATCTGAAAGTCATAGGTATGACACCAGAACATCTGATAGTCATAGGACATCTGATGGAGGACATGGACACTCGCGGTTTTCTGAAGGACGGAGGCTTTCTGAGTCGCACCGTATTTCAGACCTCACACACCGGTTTTCGGATGTGCTGGTGCACAAGCCCGAGCGGCCGGACTTGCATCGGTTGTCTGTGACGTCAGCGCACTCGCTCAAGCTCCGCGACTTTTCTCCACTGAGCTCCGACACCGAGGACACCAAGTCTTCTGCGCTAGTGCGTGTGCAAAAGCGGCGCGAGAGTTCCCGGCAGCCGAACGACGACGACATGGACGTGCTCTACTGTGAGCTGATTCCGATTGTGCGGCACAGTGTTGCGAAGGTGCTTGAGAAATGCGGGTGTATTGTTGTTCCTGTGTGCGACGGCGATGAGTTGATCCGGCGTGCGACCGGGCAGGTGAAGTTCGATGTGATTTTCACGGCCATCAAGGTGCCAAAGATCGACACCATCGACGCTGTGAAGTTGATCAAGTACACCACGGGGTTGAATCTGACGACGCCCATTGTGGCGGTGACGGGCTTTTCCCATGAAGCACACGCCTCGGGTGTTTTCGATGCGGTGATCGAGAAGCCGGTGCTGGTTTCGGCGATGCAGAAGATCGTGGACAAGTACAGGGATAAGCGGAGGCGGTCCAGCGCGCACGATCTGAGACATGGGCTGGGTAGTGGTCTGGCGAGCGGGCTGACTAGTGGATTATAGAGTAGTGATAGAAGAGAATAGTTAAGGGGTTGTTGTTAAGCTGTTTGGTAATTGTAGAGCTGTTTGATAATTGTTAAGATGTTTGTAATTGCTTATCTATTTGATAGTTGTTCAACTACTTGATAATTGTTCAACTACTTGATAATTGTTCAACTACTTGATAATTGTTCAACTACTTGATAATTGTTCAACTACTTGATAATTGTTCAACTACTTGATAATTGTTCAACTACTTGATAATTGTTCAACTACTTGATAATTGTTCAACTACTTGATAATTGTTCAACTACTTGATAATTGCTTATCTATTTGATAGTTGTTCAACTACTTGATAACTGTTCAACTACTTGATAATTGTTTAGTTCAATAATTATTTGTTAACTGTCCTACTTGATGTTCTCTTAAACGAAATCTCTAAAATATTCGCGAAAACTTAACAAAACCTTTTAAACACATGTTGGACACGTTCTACCTAGCATACTTCCTCCTCCACATCCCCATCACGATCTTCATGGACTCGGCGTTGGTGGTGCCTGAGCAGTACCGGTTTTCGTTCGCCAACGCGTTGTTGGAGTTCCACGCGACCACGAACAAGGACTTCATGTTGACCGCGACTCCGATCTGGCTCCAGGTCTTCGGGTTGTTTGAGCTCGTGTTCCAGTTGCCGTTGTTCTTCTACTGCTCTGCGAAGATATGGAGCGGCAAGTCGCGTAGTCACTGGGTGTACATGGTGTTGTACGGGTTCAACGCGGCGTTCACCACGTTGGTTTGTCTCGTGTATATATACGTGGAGGGTGCGAACCACGGATTGACGGACTTTGACACGTACAAGTTGATGGCCATCTACTTCCCGTACTTGGCGATTCCGGCGTTGATCATGGTGGACTACGGGAGAAGAATAACGAGGGAGTTGGGGAAGAGAAAGGTTGAGTAGATAACATGATAATTTTAGGTGGTAGATGTAGATGAGAAGTTGAAGAAGGTAAGGTGAACAAGTTAAGTTGAAGAGTTGTAAGATGAAGAAGTTGAAGAAGTCAAGTTGAAGTTAAGTTGAAGTTAAGTTGAAGAAGTTGTAACTTAAAGTTGTTGATGAATTAATGTTACGTGATCAATTCATTAACAATTGATCATTGCTCGAACATTACCTCACCCTTCTTTTTCCTCTCTACATCACAATATCAATCTTGTTTGCTATCTAGTCTACCTAGCGCTTAAGCGTACTTGGCCAACAACTCGTCAGCAAAAGCAATGTACTTCTTCTCGGCGTCGTCCTGGGAAGTACCCTCCAAGTCCTTCCAAGCCTGCCACTTGTACTTGCCCTTCAAGTCAAAGACACCTGGCTTGGCGGTGGTGTTGTCACCAACGGTGGTCTGCTTGTAGAGACCGTACAACTTCAACAACTCGTCGTCAGATGGTCTCTTGGTCAAAGCTTGGACGGCGGCGGCCTATTTGTTAGTATGGATCGCAAATCAAGCTTCAATTGAGGTCAATTGTGCTAAGAGATGGTCATTGATTGATTGTAGGATCTCCAATGATTGATCTTGTATGATTTCCCATTATGATTGATCTTGTATGATTGATCTTGTATGATCTCCCATGATGATTGATATGATTTCCATGATGTTTTATCTCCCATGAGTGATCTCTTCATAAGTGATGTTTCATCTCGGTGATACCCTTTATATCACTCTATACAACCCAATCGGACCGGCTTGATTGATCACTCTTCGTTCGTATACGTACCTTGTCGGTAAATTCTTGGGATGGCATGTTTGTAATAGGGAAAATTATGTACAGCTCAACAAAAATTGTGGAGGTATATTACTGCTGATGTAAGCTTCAACTGTAGATGATGTAAGCATTGCTAAAAGGTGTTACGTAATTGTCAGACAGCGTACTTCCGGCTTAATAAAGATGAAGCGACTTCTTCGGCTTAATAAAGATGAAGCGACTTCTTAGGATTAGTAAAGATGAAGTGAGCGACTTCAAAATGAAATCTAGTTGTAGGGAGGAAGTCTACTATCGACTTCTACAATTAACTTGGCTACCCTTGTTGCTATGTTCTATTTTAGACCTAAGCCTTTTGATGACATAAGCGGCTGCTCAAACCCCTGCTTACCTAATCCATGTTTATATTTACCCACATTACATAATCGCTAGCAAAGTTCTGCGTTAGTGACCTCGAATATCGTAAGATCAAGATGAACAGGGTCTTCAATCTCGTAAAACTCGTCAACAGTTTGGCCACTTTGTGTGCTATAGTTAGGCCACTTTCCAGAGTTTGGCCACTTTCGCGATCAGCTATTATTGACCGTTGTGGTTAATGCCAATATTTTTAATTTGCCATCGACTTACTTCGCCTTTGTGCGGCTATGCTCGTAAGTTACGCGCCAGAGAATTGCTGCTCACTCAGCCGTAAACTACGCCGTTCCACACGCCATTTGCAGAAACTTCCGTGACTAACATGCCTCCTATTTGCCGTTGAAAGGCTCGCAATCATTGACCGGATGAGCCTAAAGGGTATTGTTGTGACTTCGAAAAGAAATCTCCGTGTGGACATGTCTTGGACATGACTGAAATTTCAAGGAGGCCTTTCTGCTGGGCAAACACGCTTACAAATGCAAAGACGATAAGTGTCATTTGCACATATGGCTGGAACTGGAAAAGAAACTTCTCCAGCTCCATCGGGTTCTACGAGCAACAGTTGGCTGGAAGCTGACAAAAGGGGTCCACATGCAAGAATATCTCCGCCGTCGCCACTTCTCTGCACGAGCACGATGGGTTTATTTCCGATAGCACCCGACCCTGAAACACCTGAATGACTAAGCGGACAAAAAAATTCACGGGTCCGCTGACAAACCGGAATAGTATTTTCTCCCCTCCCGAAAGCCCCAACAAAGTCCAGTCGGACATGGGAGCCCTCAGGAATGCGAGCAGTTGGATGAGAGAATCGTAAGTGATGGGAGTGCCTGACATCGGATCTCCCGCTATATTTTACTTCCGGTCCTAGGAATCTGGCATCACAAATAATACGGCACGGACGGCCATAACAAAATTTTCCCGACTCCGTCGGTGATATGTTTCTTTTTTATTTTCGGGTTTCGGTTCTGAAAAGGTACGGGAATTACAAATGTGCCGCGAAGGCAAACCGGGTATATATACAAAGGTGTGGTTTTGCAACTCTTTTGAATTCTTCATCTTACCAAGTTTTATTCCTTGTAGCATCATTTGGCTATAACATAGAGAACATCTCATCAACAGCAACAGCGATACTTATTATACCAACACTATACACATCACCTATTAATGTCTGCTGTTTCTACCCTTGAAGGGTCTATATCCAGTTCGGATGGACTGTGGCTGATAAAGTACGACTCGGTCCTCGGCCAGTACTACTACCTTAACGAAACCGACAACACCATACTGTTTGACTCTCCATGCGAAGTGAAAACTCCGGTGGAGGACGATGCTAACATTAAGAGTGGAAAATTCCTAGGACTCATTAGAAAATCTAGTCTGAAGACAAACAAATGTGGGGCACAAAAGAAGGGAGCTATGTTGAGCAGGATAACAACCAAGTTATCATTGAAGAGATCGCGGTCTAACGAGTCTGCACCTTCCGCAACTATTGTTGCCCCGGCACCAGCACCAGTGAAACCTGAAGTGCCTGAGTCGCCCGTATTTATTGCATCGTCACTCGATGACGATTTCCTCCTAAACAACCCCAACGACTTCAACAACTTTGCAGGAACGTCGATGGTCGGGCAATCGTTGATTGCACCAAGCTTCCACTTCACCTCGGAAGAGTCGTCGCTTTTCGCGGACTCCGAGAGTGAGAGCATTGATTCGTGGGATGAAGATGAATCGGAGGAAGAGTCTATCAAGTCATTCTTCTTGGAGGACACAAACTACACTACAAAGTACCCTGCTACATACAACTACAACGACTACCACTACTACTATGCCGATAACGAGGTTGAAGAGGTGGACGCCGATGCCAACGATCCTGAGGCCGAAAGAGCTCAGGTCCGCATGCAGATGTTGGCAGAGTTGGAGTGAATATGCATTGGGTTCTTGTAAATAGTTTTATAGAGTAATGAGTTATGTCGACACGATTAGAAACAAGTACAAAGAAGTACAAAGAAAAGTACAAAGAGGGCTTGTACACCTCGTAATGTGAAATAGCTTCACAAGAATAATAGATTTTTGAGGTTTTCGCGAAGAGGTTATGAGAAGTCGGATATTTTACCAAATCAAGATTTTAGGACCCCATGTGATGCTCAAGACCTCGGCGTTCAGTGGAGTTGACCGGCGTAATATAAGGTTATGATAGGACGGGGAACGCTAAAGTTTATGTCAAGTGAATCTGCCGGACAAAGACAAAAGAGGGAATAAACTATGATAGTTAGGCTGACCATAACATTACACTGACAAAGTAGTTTAGAATCACTTTAAAGTCACCCTTCCCTCAAAACCACCACCCATCACTTTAAAATCACCCTTACCTCAAAATCACCCATCCTTTAAATCACCCTTACCTTTATCCTTTCCACTTAAATCTCACCCAATCAGCTTAAACTTACCTGACTTACAAATAACTCCTTTTTATCCGTCATCTTTTTGTATACTATACATGAACCATTCCGACCACCCTCGGTCACCAATTAGGCATCAAGTACCCCACAAAGAAGTCAGCAGAAGCTCGGAATCAGCAAGCATGAGAGACCATTAGTAATTATAAGGGGTGATCAACAAGGAAGATAACCAGGAATTACCAAGATTACCAGGTATTACCAATAGATACCAGGACCAACCAGGTACTACCAATCGTTCAAAACTACCAGGTATTACCAATCGTTATCATCAAACTACCAGGTATTACCAATTTTCAATTCCAATTTTTATTACCAACTCCATTACCTCACTTTTCCCAATCAATATCAATCCCGCTGATCAAAACATCCATCTCTCCCAACACTCGGTAGGTACTCTTGGCAATCTGCTCCTCCTTTTCGTTCTTCTCGGTCAACATCTTCTCAAAGTTCTCCTTCGCGTCCTGCATGGCCTTCTCGTTTTCCTGGGTGACCAAGTCGTGGTAGAACATTCTCGTGACCGTCTTCAATCTGTTGAACGGGTCACCGCCGTCGGACTGACCGGCCAGTCCCAACAACTGCTTGCTCTTGATCTCCGCCTTTCTGATGTTTGTGTTGTTCAACTTTCTGTTCCGCTCGTTGACCTTCGACATGGTATTGAGCGACTCCGAGTTGTTGTGCTGCATGGTTTGCTTGACGAGCAACGAGTCGATCTCCTTGATCTTGTTCAACAACTTCTCGACTTGTGCCTGGTTGTTGGCCTGCTGCTTGGCCACCTTCAACTCGTCCATCAACTGCGACTTGCGGAAAACCGCGTCGTATCCTGACAAAATCGGGTTTTCGTTCTTCAACTTCTGCTTCTTCGCGAGCATCTGGTTCACGTCCTTATCTGACATACCTCTCTCCATGAACGCCTGCACTTGTTGCACCTTGTCATTGACATCGTCAACAAAGTCTATGCTCTCGTTGGTCTTCTCCAACTCACCCAAGTACCGCTGGAACTCGTCCTCGGTGATCGGCGAGTCCGAGAAGATCGTGATGGGAAACTCCTTGCTTTGTCTTCTGTTTTGGCTCACCACAAGGAAAAGATCGCACCTCAGTGACCCCAAGCTATATGCTCTCGATGGGTGCGACTGAACATCGGTGATCTTGACCATTCTGTAGATCGGCCGCCTGGTTCTCTTGTCCAATCCAAGGTTGATTCTAGCAAAAGTATCCACAATCACTTCAGAAAAGTCCAGGTAGAAACAGTACTTGGTCAACATACTCCGTCCAACTCGGATTCTATTCACATCAGCAAGTTGTGCAGGTTCACTACGTTTGCGTGGAGCAGAACTGGAAGTCCAACCAACATCATATTCATCCTCTTCCTCCTCTTCCTCTTCCTCTTCATCGTCATCATCCTCTTCTTCGTCTTCATAGTCATCATAGCTCCGCTTACTCTTCTTTTCTCTTTGCTTTCTCAACTCGCTCAATTTGTCGAGCTTCGATGACCGCACGTTCGAACCCTTGGCTCTGTTGGAAGTCCTCACTGGAGCATCTTGCTCTCGTTGCTTGTTCATTCTCTCTTGCAAGTACTTCTTTTCATTATACCTCTCCATCTCCTGTGTTCTATCAAACAAAATCTGCTCTCTTTGGATCTCATCCATCCCCTCCAACATCACCCGGTCCGCCTCGTTCTTGTATTTGCCCTCCAATGGGTACGGGTTCACCAACTCGTCCTCAACACGGCGTCTTTTCGAAAGCACCTCGTCATCGTCGTCGGATTCCACAGTGCCCACTCCGGGGTCCGCAGGTTCATACCCGCCGTCAGATTCTCCGGATTCGTCTGCGCCACCGGCAAGAGCTAAGAGATCGTCTTCTAAATCAGACATGTTGTGTTGTAATGTTTGAATGTGAGTGTCGAAATGTCGAAATGTCGAAATGTCGAATGTCGTAGCGGAATCCAAAAGTCGAATGTCGTAAAAGTCGGAATGTCGCATATATCGAATGTCCAAATGTCTAATGTCGCAAAATACTCCAGTATAGTTTCTTAACGCTGACAGAGGTGAATTGAAAGGAGGTTCCTATTCTTGTTACCAAACGGTTGTTTCTATTCTGTTCATATCTCGACAATTTATTTATCTTTACTATTCTATTTTATATTAGTACTCCATTTATATGCTATCAATTCCATTTATATTCCCTTACTACTCTATTTTTACTATACATTACCATTCTGTCCCTTTAGTATTCGTTTAGTATTCGTTTGCTATTCGTTTGCTATTCCTTTACTATTCGTTTGCTATTCCTTTGCTATTCCTTTACTATTACTTTGCTATTCCCTTACAATTCCCTTACAATTCCTTACAATTCCTGACAATTCCCTTACTATTCTTTAGAGCTCCCTTACTATTATTAACTATTCTTAACCATTCCCTTACTATTCCCTTACTATTCCCTCTGCTCTTCTACAATCCTTGTTCTATCCTTTCCCTTCTTCCCTTATCTTCTCTTTTTGCAATTCCCAAATAGGCTAGGGTAGGGCTTCTCAAAAACGTGACTATCACATGACCAAATTTTTGATCTCCCTCGATTTTGTCGACGTTCACATCTCCATACTAAGCAATGGGCAACGCGTACTCCGTCTCTACTGGACCTCTACACTCGTTCAAAATTCTATGTATTAACACATGTGATTAGACGTATAACATTAAACAATCCGCAGCAATGCCGTGTACCGTAAACACGCTTTCCATGAGCAACTGAACTGTTCTTTGTCGGAAGAAAACTGCTTAACGCAATCTTCTAGCTTCTCTCTCAGACTCCATCAAGCACAAGATGTCGTTCTCTCTGACTGGACCCTTGACGTTTCTGACAATGGTTCTGGAAGAGTCCTCCAAGAACTCAACTCTGACCTGGGTGACACCACCTCTGGAGCCGGTTCTGCCCAAGACCTTGATAACCTTAGCTAAAGTAACAGGAGTTTTAGTGTCCTAAACATGTTAGTCTTTGATCTTACTGAAAAGTTGAAACTTTCGTGATGAGGTGTACGAGCACTCATGACCACCTCAAACTTCGTGGAAATCGATCAACTTGATCTGTGTCGCTCATCTAGAGCATATTCATGGAGTTCATGGTTGTATGCGGTGCTCAGTAGTCCTCGTTCACGCTGTGTAGTCTTTGGTACATACCATTTTGAATCTAACTGTTTGATGAAGAAGAAGAAAAAGATTTCAATTGAAAAGTGCAGAAAAAAATTTGCCAAAGCGAAACCGAAAACACTGTCCTGTACACAGCTCTCAAATGAAAATCTGAAAAATATAACCTGCAAATATAACCTGCAAATACAACCTGCAAATATAATTCTCCAATAACCTGTAAATACAACCTGTAATTAGAGTTCCCAGTAACCTGCAAATAAGCATCTCATAACCTGCACATATGAGGACGGACCTAACATAATCTACAAACCTTGTTCTGCAATACAAACTGTAAATTCCGGACCCGCGCAACCTGTAATTCCAGCTGAGCCTTCCATGTAGTTCGCCTCCCACGGAGTTAATTCGCACTGCACGGCGATAACGCCACTCACATCGCAACTGATAAATATATAACGGCACCCAAATCTGCTTCTAGCTACACAAGCAAGCTGTGGTCCAGGCTACCCAAACATCTCAACGGCCTTTCGTTCACGCTTTATCGTAACGTATCGGGTTCAACTCTAGCATCTGCATCGATACCAGCTTCAACAATTACATCAACTTCAACTATGTCGTCACCGCTGTCAACTCACAAGCCCAATGAGCTTGATCTCCCACCAAAATTCAGAATGCCTTCTTACTCGTGGGGTAACTCCTTCAAGGATTGGTACCGCCAATCCTGGACTTCTGCTTACTCTGATCTGGAAGTCGAGAAGAAATTGCTTTCGCTCTTACCGTTTTACCCCAAATCAGATGGAAAACGTGTTGCGGAAATTATTGACACCGACGTGGGAAAGGGTGTGAAAGTCCATGAGTTCTTTATTGAAAACACCGACACCACAGTGGAACCCAAGGATGTTGTTTTGGTTCATGGATACGCGGCCTCATTGGGGTTGTTTATTGAAAACTTCACGGACTTGTCTCTGATCCCAGGTGTTCGCTTGCACGTCATCGATCTTCCAGGGTTTGGTTTCTCAACTAGAGCCCCTTTCCCAAAGATCCCAGTCAATAGCAAGGAGGATATCTACCGCACCGAGGACTGGTTTATAGATACCTTGGAAGAATGGCGCAAAAAGCGCAACATTCAACACTTCACCTTGATGGGACATTCATTTGGTGGTTATTTGAGCTGCGCATACGCCTTGAAATTCAATAAAAAGGTCGATGGCTCAAACTTGATCGACAAAATGATCTTGATCAGCCCCGTTGGTTTGGAACGTAACAGGTTTTCGTTGTTGAAGAAAGACCATACTGAAGGTGTCATCAGTGATGCCGAGCGCAAGAAGCAAAATGAAAATCCAAAGAAGATCGAAATTGAAGTACCAGGCGATGAAAACCTCTCGATTGATCCAGATGCCCCAGACTATGCCAAAGAAGTCGACAGTAAGGTCGATAAGTACTTGGAAACCAGATCGGGAAGATTATTCAACTCGTTATGGGGAAAACACATGTCGCCATTCAGTCTCATCAGAAATGCGGGCCCAATGAAATCGAAGTGGATTTCGAACTGGACTTCGTTCCGCTTTTCTTATTTGTATGAGCGTGATCCTGCCCACTTCCAGATTTTGCACGATTACATTTATCGTATCTTCAACGGTAAGGGCTCTGGAGAGTTTGCAATCACGAGAATCTTGGCCTTCCCAGCACTTCCAAGACTTCCATTGTTGGACAGATGCCCACAAAAGTTTGCCGCTATGGATCTCCCAACATTGTGGCTCTATGGAGACAAGGACTGGATGGACGAGAAGGCTGGTTTGCAAATGGTGAAGGAGATTAACGCTGCATCTGGAAAAAAGTTGGCATCCTATGGAATAATCCCAGATGCTGGCCATCACTTGTACTTGGACAACCCCAAGTCTTTTGCACGTAGTGTGTTTGACTTCATGGGGTTTTAGACACACATAGAAACATAGACAAATAGAATAATTTTAAAAGAAAGGTGCAGATGATGGTCTTGTAGTTTTATTGGGTCTTTGTAGCTCGTTCAAGTGTGTTTGTATGTCTAGTCCTCTTTGTTCAAGGAGTTTGATGGTCCCAAGCAAGGATTTGTTAGCCCTGATTAAATCATCGATTTTTTTTGCAGCCACTTCTCCAAAATTCCTACCAAAATCAATGAAAATCTCATCACTTGCCAGTTGATTTGATTTCTTTGGAGTCGATTCTGCTATTCCTTGACAAGGTGTCGGAGGCGGCGAAGACTGTTGCGTTGGCTGTTTCCGAACTAAACGTGCCACCTTTCTTCGAATTCTTTCAATAGGAAATGTAAATTGAGTACCTTGCACAGATTGTGTGTTTTGGGCTACCTCATATTGGCTTAGGTTGAGAGTTTCTTTCACTTGTAGTATATTCTCGTCCTCACTGCTCTCTGTGGCGGGGAGGAATTGAGACGGTAGACACATTTGGTACGGGGGAACATGAGAACTGAATATTTCTTCCAATGCTTCATGGCCTCTCTTTTTCAGGACAGGAATTTCAGCTGATTCAAGAACTTGCGCTCGTTGGCTGGTGTGATATTCTTCGACTTCTCTCAAGTATCCCATAAACAAAGGGATTAAATTGGGCTTTTTCAATTCCAAAAACACTTTACTTGTGCCGAGTGTGAGCTCTACTTCCGTTTTCTGCCTCACAGTCATTCTATCCATAGGCATGAAAACAGGAGTCAATTTTGTAAGCGTGCACACCCAGAAAATGACCACCCACCTATCCACTAACTGACAAAAGCACATTTCACCGATTGAATTGAGACCTGAACTTTCACTCCTCATTCTTCTTATTTGAAATAGGTACTTGAATTTGTTTTGAGAAAGATGGGCTATCAGTGCACGTGAACCTGCAACCAACTCACCTGATATATTCAACTGATCTGGAGCAGCACTAGTAAATATCTCCAACAAATTGGATGCTGTTGTGAAATCTGAGCACGATGAAATCACTTGTTGTGGAGATTTATCATGAAAATGCGCCAGTATATTAGTGGCCAAATCTTCCTTTTGGAACTTTTTCAATAGTACCAGACTAATCCAACTCGTTCTTGTTTGTTCACAACAGTCATCTAGTAGTTGCGAGATCAATTGCACATCATGTACCGGTTCTAGATCGATGAAGACTTTCCAATAAATGAGTAGATCGAAGTTCGCTGACCTAATTACAGCATTTAGCATCAAAATAATCACCAAATTGGCCATAAATCCACCACAAGGAGTGACCTGAGAAGTTTCCCTTATCTTTTCAAATATATATGTAACTGAATGCTTCACTCTTACCAACTCACTTGCTCCTAATGAATGCTTTTCCAAAAGCCCTCTCTTCCAGGCCCCATATTTGGTTTTACTTACCGAGAAGGCTCCTTTTGAGATGTCTTTAGCAAAGAGTTCAAGGATATCGATCATATATATTAAAGTTTTGCCGCTTATCTGAATTTTGGCTGCCAAAAATATGAATTTAGTCACCCAAATATATAAAAAACTTTTTCGGTAGTGTTTTTTGGAAGTGTTTTTTTCGTATCAGTTACTCATCATGACAGACGTGACCGAATTAACCGCGCTCTTTAAGAGCGTTGGTTTGACCGATAAGAAGGCTGCAGAGATTGTTAAGAACAAGAAGGTTGCGGATTCGTTGGCCCAGATTTTGAAAGAGGCTCCAACTACCACTTTTGATGACAAGCAGTTGGCACTCTTGCACAGTTTGGCAGTCGAATGTAAGGGAAATGACATCCCAAACAGAAAGATGGTTACTGAAGGTATTATTGACGGAAGATTGAAAACCAACTTACAGGTTTCTGAGGGATTGAAGTATGTCAGCAGCACCGACTCCCCTACCACCGAAGCATTCAATGAAGCCAGTGGTGTGGGTATCGAGATGACCCAAGATGATGTCAAGAAGGTCATCAGCTCATACATTAACGAAAACAAGGCTGAAATTGAAGAGAAGAGATACACCATGGTTCCAAAGGTTTTGGGAGAGACCAAGAAGTTGGCAGCTTTGAAGTGGGCCCCACCAAGTGCTTTCAAGCCGGTTATCGACGGCTTGTTTTTGGAGCTCCTTGGTCCTAAGGACGAGAGAGACACCAAGAAGCCAGCAAAAGTGAAGAAGGTCAAGGAGGTCAAGGAGGTGAAGAAGGAGGAGAAACCAGTTGAGAGATCTATGTTCACTGAAGGTTTCCTTGGAGCTCTTCACAAGGCAGGTGACCAGCCACAGAAGTACCCGGAGTTGATCAAGGAACACTTGGCTTTCACTAAGGGTAAGGTCTTCACTCGTTTTCCTCCTGAACCTAACGGGTTCCTTCACATTGGACACTCCAAAGCTATCATGGTGAACTTTGGTTACGCCAAGCACAACGACGGTGTGTGTTACTTGAGATACGACGACACTAACCCTGAGGCTGAGGAGGAAGTGTACTTCAACTCAATCAAGTCAATGATTGACTGGCTCGGATTTGAGCCATGGAAGATCACCTACTCCCTGGACTATTTCGATGAGTTGTACGAGTTGGCCGAGAAGTTGATTGAAGTTGGAAATGCATACGTTTGCCACTGTACCGCTGAGGAGGTGAAGGCCAACAGAGGTCTCAAGGCCGACGGTACCTTGGGAGGTGAAAGAAAGGGCTGTGCTGAAAGAGAAACCTCCGTAGAGGAGAACTTGAAGAAGTTCCGCGCCATGAAGGCAGGCGAGTACAAGGTTGGAGAGGCCACTTTGAGAATGAAACAGGACTTGACCTCCAACTCTCCACAGATGTGGGATTTGGTTGCATACCGTGTGTTGAACGCTCCTCACCACAGAACTGGAGACAAGTGGAAGATCTACCCAACTTACGATTTTACTCACTGTTTGGTCGATTCTTTCGAAAACATCTCGCACTCCTTGTGTACCACCGAGTTTGTGCTCTCGCGTGAGTCATATGAGTGGCTTTGCGATGCCTTGCACGTTTATAGACCAGCACAGAGAGAGTACGGTCGTTTGAACATCACCGGTACCATCATGTCCAAGAGAAAGATTGCCAAACTTGTCAACGAAGGTTACGTCCGTGGATGGAATGACCCTAGATTGTACACGTTGGAGTCTCTCAAGCGCCGTGGTGTTCCACCAGGAGCTATTCTCCTGTTCATCAACACTTTGGGAGTCACCACTTCGACCACCAACATCCAGGTTGCACGTTTCGAGAGTGCCGTGAGAGCATACTTGGACCAGACTACTCCAAGATTGATGATGGTGTTGGACCCAATTGAGGTTGTGATTGACAACTTGGACGACAGCTACTCTGAGGACATTGAGATTCCATACAAGCCAGGTAACGGAGGTGAGAAGTTTGGTTCTAGAAAGATCAAGTTCTCCAACAAGTTGTACATTGACAGAAACGACTTCCGTAACGAGACCTCTAAGGACTACTTCAGATTGGCTCCTGGCCAGCCAGTTGGTTTGATGAAGGTTCCATTCAACATCAGCTTCAAGTCTGTTGAAGAGGTTGACGGTAAGGTGGTGAGAATTCACGTCAACTACGACAAGGACGAGAAGAAGAAGCCAAAGACCTACATCCAGTGGGTTCCAGTCAAGGATGCCGTCAAGGTCAAGGAGGTTAGAATCTACAACCAGTTGTTCAAGAGCGAGAACCCTGCCGCACACCCAGACGGGTACTTGAAGGACATCAACCCAGACTCTGAGGAGATTGTCAAGACCGCTGTCATTGAGAACGGCTTCTTCGAGATCGAGGAGAAGTCTCCATTGAACGTGGAGATTGAGGGTAGCGAGTTCAACATCAAGGAGAAGAAGGGTCCAGAGACGGTGAGATTCCAGGCCTTGAGAGAGGGCTACTTCAACGTTGATGCAGACACCACCAAGGACGGTTTGGTTTTGAACAGAATCGTGACCTTGAAGGAGGATGCTAACAAGTAATGAGAATGTATGATATAATAGGAGAGTGTAAGGGAGAAATGTAGGTGAAGAGAAAAGGAAAACAGGAAGAGGAAAAACGTAGGTAAAGCAGGAAGAGTACTGGCAAAAAATGTAGGTGAAGAAAAGTATGGGCAAAAAGTAGGTGAAGAAAGTACCGGCAAAAAAATGCGCAAACCCGGAATCGAACCGGGGGCCCAACGATGGCAACGTTGGATTTTACCACTAAACCATTTGCGCAAGAAAGCTCCGCGACGGGGAATTGAACCCCGGTCTACCGCGCGACAAGCGGTAATTCTAGCCACTAAACTATCACGGATTCTTGTTGTAAGTGATGGAAGGCAAGGACGTATTAGGAGCAATGTAAAGTGAGAAAACCAGCCGAGGTAAAGAGGTTATTACATCGAGGTGAAGAGGTTATCATCTCTTATTTAACAAGATGTATAGAATAAATCTATCAAACGAACGAAGTTGCTTGTTTCATTCAACAGTCTTCAACTTGCTTTCCTAGTTGTTAAGGTTTAAAGCGACCTGCGCAAACCCTATGTTGCAAGGCGCCTCAGTTTGATTGGTCAGGTTATTGGCATATACTTCTTCCTTGCTGCCATTTTACGATGCGACTTATTTGGAGACCCGTAAAGACACATTGCTGTCAAGAAGGAAAACTAGAAGTAGAGTCGAGGTTTAAACATTCATATTGATGGTTTTTTGGGTGCAAATATGACAGCTGCAGGAATCGAACCTGCGCGATTCTTTCAAACCTTCTTTCAGCATTCTGTTTGTTTTCTTTGAAGTATTTCGATTTAGTCTCACTTGAGTCTTTCTGTTTGACCTTCTAGAACTGTGTATAGATCAGTTTTCCCTCCGTGCTTTATTTGCAGACCTTGTCGATCTGGTACCTAATTCTGCCAAGGAAAAAAGCTAAATTTGGCAGCACACTAAAATCGGAACGACCCTGTACAAAAATACAGATTTCCTAATTAGGAACCAATTAAGAAAAGGTATACAATAAAACTCTTCCGATTTTCCAGATTCGGCACCAATTAATCGTGCAAAAGCGCACGAAGAATGCTGCTATACCTCACATGTGGTGATGTTTCGAAGGGATGGTGAAGTTTTGCACCTCCTTCTATGTTGGGTATCATCGTCCACTTTTGTGCAATGCATCCTCATTGCTCAGCGATACAAGTGCTGGCACTCGCTGAAGATACTAGCATCTGAGACAGTGCTGGTGTTTCAAGTTAGAGTGCATTCCCATCTCGATGGTCTTGGAGATAAAGCTGTATTGTAAATTGTAAAGCAAATCATTGTTTGTAAAATGGACGGTTTAATCATCTCGGCAAGGCAAAATAGTTTAAATAGCCTGCAAAAAAATAGAATAGAATCTTTTACAACAACACACTACTATGTTGATACCGTTTGTAAGTCTCTTAGGAATGGTCAGCGCCATGGCCATTCCGATCTCAGAGATCGCAAGCAACGACTTGACCAAGCGTTCGGATGCCAAAGTCGTTTCCGTCGACTTCAACAACCACAGAGATGTTGAAAAATTGGTCAGAAGAGACACGGAGTCCGGTGTGTTGACCAACATGGGCAGTGATGGTTTCTTTATAGAGCTCCACATTGGTCTGGAGGCCGATCCAATCAGAATACAGTTAGACACAGGTAGTTCTGACTTCTGGGTGCCTGCTAGCAATGGAACATGTTTACGTGGGTCTGACTGTAAGGGATATGGTGATTTTGATCCATCTGGTTCAAAGACGTTCCAGAACCTCGGCAGCAACTTCTCAGTGCTGTATGTCGATCAAACAAAGGCCGTGGGAGTGTTTGGTAAAGATCAAGTGTCGTTACCACATGGTCCTACGTTGAACAACTCACAATTTGCAGTTGTTTACGAAACCTCATCGAATTCCGGAGTCCTCGGTATTGGTGCCAACACCAGTGAGATCATGGCCATCAACGACAAGAGCAAAGTATACCCGACTTTTGTCGACGACTTGAAGCAGAGGGGCTACATCAGCAAGGTTGCATACTCCATTTACCTCAACTCCACCAACGCAGACTTTGGATCGATTCTTTTCGGAGGTATTGACCACGCCAAATACCATGGTGAGTTGGGCAACTTCTCATTGTCGGGAAAGAGCAGAATCCTGGTGAATCTCGAACAGGCATACATTGGTGGAAAGGCCATCAATGACGGAAAGTTGGTTGACGGTGGATACGATGTTGTTTTCGACACAGGATCCTCGGTTTCAGCATTACCGCTGGAAATCGTCAACGCTGCCGTCCAGGCATGGACCCCTACTGGGTTCAATTATGACAAAACTGCGGGATTCTACTCGGTGCCATGTATGGGAGATTCTCTGCAGATGATCCTCTTCCAGTTTGGCGACACTTGGATCCCAGTCCCAATCTACAAGTTGGTGCAGAAGTTCTCGGACACATGTTACTTAATGGTTAGCATGTACGATCCAGACGACAAAACCCATTTCCCAGTCTTTGGTGACGACATCTTGAGTCAGATGTACTTGGTGTACAACATCGAAGATGAGCAAATTGGGTTCGCACCGGTGAAGCACACTAATGACAGCAACATCGTGGAGATTAAGTAGGAATAATGGAAGGAATGGTACGGTTGAAGATGTAGAAGAGAAGGGACAAGAGAAGGGAAGGAAACATGTGGTAGAAAAGAATGGGATTGAGGAGTTTAAGTTGACAAAAAGAATGGGATTGATTAGTTTAAGTTGACAAAAATAATGGGATTGATGAGTTTAAGTCCACAGCATGAAGTAAAGGTTGATGGAGGACTGTAGAAATGTTACTGTTGGAGAAATCGATGAAGAGGACCAATAAACCAATTGTGCCGATAAATGTGTAAATATGACCATGCTGTTATCATACGTTTTTACTATCAAAAAGATGAACTACCCAGGTATCCCTAAGGTACTTAATTCATCTCACAATGTATTCTTTTCATTCTTTTCACCGCACCAGTTTTCTCTCAAAAAGAATTCTTTGGGGCCTGCCGGGAATTGAACCCGGGACCTCTCGCAGATTCGAATGAAATTCGAGGGAATAATCCCGAAGCAAGAATCATACCACTAGACCACACGCCCACTTGTAGAACTGGTTGGAAAAAACGCCGAGATCTGCGGGATCTAGGGAGGGACTGAATAGGCGTAAACGTGCCAGGCACCGTGGATGCGCACGTCGCGGAGGTGCGTTTGACTTGGGCGCCTATTGTTTGACACATTGTGAGCGGGGCTTTACTGGCTGCGGTATCCACCTGGAACAAGGCTTGAAAAATTTGCCAGAAATGTGACTGAAAGTTCGAGCTGGCAGGTGTAGTTTCTCAAAAAAGTATTTTTAACCTGCGAAGCGCCTTAATTCCGTAATTGAAAACTGCTAATACTTCAGTTGCATGCACATGTGCATGCAGCAAATGCACGGCGGATAAAAAACAATTTGTGTAGTTCCAGAAGGGAGGTTTTTTAAAGTTACTTGTAGCTTTTTTAGTGACTTCTCATCTATATAAGACCCCAATTTCTCGCCCAGTTGATCTTTTCTTTCATCATCATCACAAGCGAATATGACTGTTTCTACCGAGATCGACAGAGAGGCACAGAAGCCAGAAGAGACCTACGAGCCAAAGCAATTCAGCGAAGTTTCTGCTCTGCCTTTGAAGAACCACTTGATTGCCTTCCTTGGTGAATTCTTTGGTACCTTCATTTTCCTCTGGACTGCCTTTGTCATTGCTCAGATCGCCAACCAGGACCCAACCATCCCAAAGACCGGTGGTTCTGACCCAATGCAGTTGATCATGATTTCCTTTGGTTTCGGTTTCGGTGTCATGGTTTCTGTCTTCTTGTTCTTCCGCGTGTCCGGTGGTAACTTGAACCCAGCTGTCACCTTGACCTTGGTCCTCGCCCAGGCTGTTCCACCTGTGAGAGGTGCTATCATGATGGTTGCTCAGATGATTGGTGGTATGGCTGCTGCAGGTGCTGCTTCTGCCATGACCCCAGGTCCAATTGCTTTCGCCAACTCCTTGGGTGGTGGATGCTCCAAGTCTAGAGGTGTTTTCTTGGAGGCCTTTGGTGTCACCTTGTTGTGTGTCACTGTTCTTTTCATGGCTGTTGAGAAGCACAAGGCTACTTTCATGGCTCCATTTGCCATTGGTATTGCTTTGTTCTTGGGACACTTGGTCTGTGTCTACTACACTGGTGCTGGTTTGAACCCTGCTAGATCCTTCGGTCCTGCTGTTGCCTCCAGAAGCTTCCCTAACTACCACTGGATTTACTGGGTTGGCCCAATCTTGGGTTCCTTCGTTGCTTTCGGTATCTGGAAGGCCTTCAAGATCTTGAACTACGAGACCTGTAACCCAGGCCAGGACGCTGACCACTAAACAGATAAGTAGAAGTTGCATAGGGCTGATTAATTGGTGTGGATGCCCAGATAGAAGAATAAAAGATTAAAGATTAAAGAATAGTAAATGATGATATTTTTTGCACCCGGGTATCTCGAACAAAGCATAGATCGAGCTAATTTTAATTAGAAACTTGGTTGACGGCTGAACCCAATTGATCCACCGTTCAATGTGTGCAGTAAACGGATCAAACCCTTAGGTTGCATAGCTGTACACAGCGATTCAAGGAACGCCAAATTCAAGCCCCTTGCGTGTTTGAAGATACAAAGAGAAGGGAAGGGAGGGAAGGGAAGGTAAGGGAACGGAAAGAAACAGAGAACTGCTTTCTGAATAAAGTAGCTGGATGTAGCTGTATAGGCTGGATAACGGAATGAATTGAGAAGGAGCTGGAAATGATACCTGGAACACCTTGAAACGCTGGGCATGGTCACTCACAATTCCGCAGGACAAGTTGTGCCGAGGACAATGCGTTGTTCTTCTAATAATAGCACAAGCTTTGAAAGCTGGTGCATAAGTCACTACAGCAATGCGCTTCTCGTGCACTTCATTTCTGGAGCTTTGAGAGAAAGATCGCTCTTTTAGGCTACAGTCCAAAAGCTGATGCAACGGTTTTGATCGCAGTTGAACGTGGGCTCGTAATCTGCCACATCGAAAGAGGGTGAGAATGTAGACCTTCAGAGCTACCTGAGCTTTAAGGAATACCTGAACAATTAAGGGTAGGTTCCCTCAAGAGTGCTCCATGACCTCCCAATCCCCGCACTTATCTCCCTTCTTTCCCGATTCTCCAGTATTGTTTAGAGTGTTCACTGTAGTCATGCAAAAAAATAAATGCGCTCGAAAATGTACGAGAAGAGAAATTGGGGGGCAGAAAAGAATTTCTCAATTCCCGAGGGACAGTAGGGATGAAATTCCTCCTTACTCACGCAGTGGCCATGTATAAAAAAAAGTCACCTGACCACCACACACATCTGTAGCATGATACAGGATGCTTCTTTGCTTCTTTGCAGACCAGCACCATCCACTGGGAACGCAACGAGGATATTTCCGATGCTGTGTTTGTGCTCGTTGAAGGATCGACCGCTGTTCGTACCCCTTTGTGCTTTCGAGCCCAGTATTGTTTCGAGCCCCGGAACAGAGGACAGTAATTCGAGATGGCATCTCAAAGCCGTTCAAAAATACTGGAGAAAAGGCAGGGTAACTAACCCGGTCGTTCAACAGGTGATCTTCGATGACAGTAAGGAAATAACAATAGAGGTCTGTTGCCACTTACCTACCAGCCATCATCGCCACTTCCTACCATATTTGCCACATCCCCACGATGATAGTCACATTCTCCGTCCATCCTAACCAGCCTCATTTTTAAACTTTAGCTAAGGGCCGTTTCAAAGTTTTGTCGGAATGAGGGGCCACAGGGGTTTATGAAACTACGCCTCATAAGGCGGAAGCAACGGTAGCGAACAAACTACCAGCCAAGGATCGTTACAAGCCAAGGCTCCAAAAATCATTCCGGATGTCACGCAAACTACCTGAAATCATTCCGGATGTCACGCAAACATCTCATCGAGTAAGCGAAGCCAATGCATGTGAAACGATACACTTACACTAACGCGAGGTCAGATGAAATTCGGGCCTGTTACACTGTTTCCGAGCATGCAATGCGTTCACGTAAATGTGTCAGGTGGCTGGTTAGAGTATGAAGGGTGTAAAAGTTTTAGACTGTTGATTAGAGTGTTGGCTAGAGTGTTGGTTAGACTGTAAACTGTTGATTAGACTGTAAACTGTTGATAAGACTGTTGATTAGACAGTTGTACTCATGACAATTACAATGATTATAGAAGAAGATTACAAATAGTGTTGAATACCTGTGACTAGTGAAAGAGAAATTCATTAACCTGAAATTACCTTTTTGTATCCTTTCATTATATTCTATTTTTTACTAATATTCAAACGAATGCAGGTAGCGAAGCTTGAAATACTTCGTTGAACTAAAAATCGAAGGGTCCCGTTGTCCCAACGACACGAACGTAAATGTTAATATAGTGGGTCATCCAAGTCGATCTATTATACAGTTGGCCAACCTGTATGCCAAATTCTATGCTCCTGTATGCTTCACATCAGTTTTGAGTCAATTTTGCATACCTGTGACTTCTATTATTTGTCCTGATTGTCTAACAAGTTATTGTATGTCATTGTCTCTGCATTGAAACGTCCAATAAATCTAACATTCTATTCCAATGTAAAAATTTCCAGCGACATTTGCAGTTATCAAGTCCTCTTTTAGTCCCCTCACTTTCCTCAAGTCCACTTCTCAAGTCGTCTTTTTACTTCTCAAGTCGTCTTTTTACTTCTCAAGTCGTCTTTTTACTTCTCATGTCGTCTTTTTACTTCTCAAGTCGTCTTCTTCCTTCCCACTTCCCTTCTTATCCTATCTACCCTCTTTCATTCTTATCATTATCCTATCTATCCTTTTTTATGCTATTTATCCCTACTTGGTCAAGTTCATATCGCTCATCGTAAACAACAAGTCGTCGTCGTCGTCTCTTCCCCGGTACTCCCCCTCCACCTCCTCGTCATCGTCAAACACCTCCGCATAGTGGATCTTCTTCTTGCGGTTCGTCACTGTGGTCTTGCCCAACGACCCCGAGAGCCCGTGCTGCGTGGACACGTGCTGGTTCGACACAACCGGCGTCGCCACAACCTTGTTGGTCGCGTGCAGCTTGAGGAACGACGCGTTGTGGCTCGAGAAGCTCCGCCGCTCCTCAACCTCCGCACTGCTGCGCAGCTCGTGCGCCTCCGGCGACAGATCCTTCAACCGCGACGAGATACTCGGCATGTCGTACGACCCAAGCGGTGGCAGGTACCGCGAATGCGACGATTTCCTCGACGACGTCCGTGTCATCCCAGTGTGTCCGTGCTGCAACACCAACGACGCACTCACACTGTCGCTCAAGTGCTCGTGCTGGCTCCGGAGCATCTGGAACCGCGAAAGGTCGCTCGTGACTCCGCGCTCTCTCTCGCGCTCGCCCAACTTCAACTCGCTCTTGCTGTCAATCATCCGCACAAAGTCGCTGATGTCATCGTCAACATAAAGGCCCAGGAACGGCGTGCCCAGCAGCGGCAGCAGCAGCCCCACGCTCGTGCCCAAGTCCGACGGCCCCGCCATCAGAACAGGACGCGTGCTCGCGTTCGAGAACCGCCGGCTCGCCCGCAGCCCAAAGCTGCTCAGGAACCGCGGGTTGTCAAACAGCTCGTCAAAGTTCGACCCGTGCAGCAGACTCACCAGCCGCGGGAACGACGACTGGAACTGCACTGGCGCCTGGATCGGAATCGTCGGTGTGTTTGTCGACGACACCGAGCCCCTCGGGTTGCGGAGAAGCGCCGCAAGCGACGCGTTGGACGTCGACTTGTTGGAGGTGAGCGAGATCCGGCGGTCGATTTCCGGAGCTGCCCCCGGCCCAGGAGAGTGCTGGCTCGGCGCATTCGTGCTGATCGGCGTGTGCGCAAGCACGCTGCTTCTCCCTGGAGACGCTCCCAACAGCCCCACCTTGAACGGCTGGATCTTGGGCTTGGACCCCGGAGACACCGACATCGACAGACTGCTGGCCATGCTGAGTCGCTTCACCTCGTTGGGGATGACGCGATCTATGGCAATCGCGGGCTTGAGCGAGTCGTACTCGTCGGAGTGCGAGTAAGGGTAAGTTTCTTTGAAGTGATGATCCTTATTGAAGTGGTTAAAGTGGTCTTTGTTGATATCCTTCTCTTTCTCCTTCAATTTCTCCTTCTCCTTCTGCTCTATTTCCTTCTGCTTCTCCTTCTCCTTCTGCTTCTGCTCTACCTCCCTCTCCTTCTCCTTCTGCTTCTGCTCTATCTCCCTCTCCTTCTGCTCTATCTCCCTCTGCTTCTCCCTCTCCCTGTACTCGCTCGAGATGACCTCCTCACTTGAGGCCGACTCTTCCTTCACGCCGAACGCGCACTGGTTTCTGTACGCAATCAGCACCTTCAACACACCCTGCGCGGTGTGTATTGGCTGGAAGTGCTTGTGGGAGACGTGCGGCTCGTTCAGCGGGACGATGGGCCGCGAGAGCCCGATCCTGCCCTTCGAGCTGATGGGCTGCTTTCCATCAAGAACCTTGTTGGTCATCACCAAGCCCTGTGTGCTCTGCTCAAGACGGCGGCGCAACGCGTAGCACGGCATGAGACGCGAAAACGCGTACATGCTGCGGAACAAGATGATGGCCTGCTTGTAGATTAACGGGAGCTCGTCCACGCCATCGGCATCGGTGGGCTCAAACTCCACCAACCAGCGCTCGAGAACAACCTCCTGCTTCTTCCCGCCGGTCCTGGTCACGGTCCACTCCGAGCCACCGTCGTCCGTGAGCGTGACCACCATCCCGGGGTCGAGCGGGCGGAGGTCGAGGAAGGTCTCGATGATCATGGGGCGGTCCACGCCCTTCCAGGCCTTGAGCATCGGGGCCTCGTCGCTGCGCATATGCAAATTGAACCATTTGTTGAGCTTCTCAGCAGGGTCAACAGGCTCGGGGTCGTCTCCATGGAAGTGTGCCTCGCGCTCGGGCTTGCGCGAGTCGAGAATCACCTGTGCGGACTTGGTGTAGAAGTTCTGCACCACCAGCGCCAACTTGGCCTGTTGTTTTCTAGTGTATTGGTCTTTCATGGTAGGTGATGGATAGTAGGAAGATGAAGGTGACGATCACTGGTGATATAAGTTGATAAAAGAAGTTGACAGTTAACCAGTGATGACAATCAGTGATGACAGTTAACAGTTAACAGTTAACACTTATTAAATGAACACTTCAGATGAACACTTATTAGATGAACACCTATCAGATGAACACTTATCAGATAAACACTTATCAGATGAGCACTTCAAATGAACACTTCAGATGAACACTTATGAACACTTATCAAATGAACACTTCAGATGAACACTTAGATTCACACTTATCTGCTCACTCTAATCCTTAAACAAATTGATGATCAAACAATCCTACCAAATTTGCCTCTGATCTGTGGCGTTCCGATAACAAACTGTGGGGTACCGCGAAGTTCGAATATACTCAGTGTCAAACAACCCGAGTCGTCTAATCCAGTAGCTCAGATTATCTGTCGAGGAATCCGTGTGTCAACAGTGGGAATCCGTGTCTCAATAACCAGAGTGGTTGCCGCTAATCTACCGACTATACCGCGTATTTTCGTCACTGTCCTATTTGCTCTATCTCTATGCCAGTCTCTGTGTCTTCCTATGTGCTCGCCGTGTAGTCGTTCTCTTCCGTGGGTTGCCCGTGTAGATTACTCCCTGGAAGAAGGGATATATGTAAACAATTCTCTAGGGGTATTTGGTTGACTCAGGTTGATTGTCCCTATTGGGCGGCTTACGTCAGCAGCCACCCTTGTCGCGAAGTGGCGGGATCACGAAAAGAGAAATGCGTCGCAGGGCCCACGAAAAGAGAAGGCGAAACGAGAAGGGCGTTGTAGGGAGAACGAAATGTTGGGATCGCTTGTTGAGAGGTCGATGGCGAGGGGATGAGCTGATGCGAAACGGATGATACGAGGAGATGAAATGAGATGTAAAATGTAATGTCAAGGAGTTTAATGAGGAATGTTAGGTAATATTAAGGATTGTTAGGTATAGTAAGGATTGTTAGCTAATAGTAAGGATTGTTAAGATTAAGGATTATCTGTTAAGTAATATTGTCTAAGAAATTTTAATATTAAGGATGTCAGTGACATATTCTCGAGAAATGTTCAAACAATAGTCTTATCATTAATCCCGCAGTGCCATTCAACAATGTGGTTGCAACGCCAATGATCTGGTCATGTGACATAAAGGAGTAGTAATAGTTAGTATGAGTGCTACAAGTATAAGTAGTATCAGTGCTAAGTATAAGTAGTATCAGTGCTAAGTATAAGTAGTATCAGTGCTAAGTATAAGTAGTATCAGTGCTAAGTATAAGTAGTATCAGTGCTAAGTATAAGTAGTATCAGTGGTATAAGTAGTGTCGGTGCTTGTAAGTGCTTTACCAGGAATTACACTCCGATTCTCTCCTTTATCATTTTTCTCCTTATTATTCCCGAATAGTGAGTAATAATTTCGCAACCATTATGCAACCCCACCCCTGATAAAAAGATAGATACTAGTTTATAGTTTATTTGATAGTAGCAGTGCTATTGTTTATATCTGATATGTAGTTTATATCTGGTATGTAGATATATTGAGTTTTCGGTGAACTCATTGCTCATTTCAGTATTCACTATCACTAGTATATCCATACACCACAACAATCTAGAATATGATTATCTATAAAATTTGAGAGAGTCTGTTGGCTAATTATAACGGTTTTTACGATTCCTCGCCCAGAATACAGTCGATACTTCGCCTGATGACCATTCGCTCAGAAATAGTCTGATTGACACAATTAAGATTCTCTGGTTGACCCAACTTAAAGACAAAAAGTTATAACAGTCTGATTGACACAACTAGAAATTAAGATTCTCTGGTTGACCCAGCTTCTTCGTTGTCGCTCAGAAATTGAGATATCTCTGACTGACCCAACTTCTTCGCTGCGCTCAGAAGTTACTTATTGACCATGGCGCCAACATCATCGCCCTTCTCTGCTCCCTCACACTACCCCCAGAGTACGCCAGCGCCATCTCCCCAGCAGCAACCTTCTTATCCCGTAATCCTCCCACAGTCACCGCCATCTCCCGGTTCAACTCCATCCAAACCCCAAAGTCCAGCGGGAACATCACCGCGTTCCGCTCCCACAACTTGCTCTCCGTGCCCAAACGCGCGTTGATCTTTCCAAGCAACTTGGGAACGGTGCGGAACCGGTCGGCCACCAACTCACTCAACGCCAACCCCTCCAACTCCTCCTTGATCGCTCCAAGATACTCCTCCAAGTCGTCCACCACCAGGATTGCTCCCAACGTCAAAACCACCGCCAACGATGACCCGTGCGCTTCAATGTGCTCGAACAACTGGTCCAACGCTGCCTGCCGACACTCCGCGCTGCCCTCGGCATGGAGCATCTGCGCAACAAGCACAACCAACCGCCTCAGGTCACCGTGAACCCCAAGAATCACCTTCAACTGCTCCAACGCAAGGTCAAACTTGCCCAAAAAGAAGTTGGCCAACCCAATCACAACACGCGCAGACAACAATGACAGCGAGAACGACCCGAAAAAGACCTCTTCTTTCTTCTCGTCCTCCTCTTCACCCTCGCCCAAGTCTAAAACAACCTCCGCGCATTCCAAGGCAACTCCGTAGTCTCCACGCCCAAGGTGAACTCTCGCCAACTGCGTCTTTGCAGCTGCAAACTGGCCAAGCGCGGCGTCGTTGCCCTTCTCATATTGAGCCTCAAGTATCTCGCACAACTTCGTACCGATACTCACCGACCGCTCCCAGTCCTTACACCGCTCACTCACAGTGAGCGCAACCTGGAGCCCAACAACATCCTCCGGAGCATACTTGAGGTACTGCGCCATCGCAAAGTTCGCGACACCAAGCTCCTGCGCAGTGTCTATGTCACGTGGAGAAGATCCAGTGCCCACACGTGACTTCACCACCAGCAATCCGTACAAGAGCTGGGCGAGTGCCAGTCTTCCGTTGGCCACAATGTAGGCGTGTGTGAAGAGCCTCTGTGCTGTGGCGTCGTCGCCCGAGGCCTGTGCCGCCATGGCGTGACCCAACCACGACTGGGCATTCTGCGGAGCCACCAGCTGTGCTCTCAAGAACGCCTGGAGCGCGAGGTCCACGTCACCGTACCGCAAGTACAAGCACGCCAAGTTGGTCCACACGCTCAGATCACGAGAATCGATGGTCATCGCGCGAATGAAGCAGTGCTGGGAGATCTGCGGCTGTGTTGGGGCATAAGCGCACGCAAGTGCGGTCCAGAATCCAGCATTATTGTCCTCCAACAGAATCGCACGCTTGAGAGCAGAGATGGCAGTGGAACTAGCATCTCCCTCGCCTTTTTGCAGAAGCGCAAGACCGATGTTGTAGTGCGCAGCACTCACTAAGTACTTGTGGGCTTTTGGTGGAAGGTGCTTGTATCCGGCAACGGCAGCAAGAACGACAGCGTTGGAAATAGAGCCCGCAGGATCCTCACCAAAGCTCTCCTCGGTGAATGGCTCAGGTGACGTCAAGTACTCCAAGTCAACATCGCCCACGTTGACGATCTTGGCCACGGTTTTCGCTGGAAACTCGTCGATCTTCTCACGCACCACCAAAAACACCCGCATGGCCTCGCCCAAACACTTCCACATGCTTGGAGAAATCGGGTTGATTGCGGCCGCACTCGAAACGTACCCAATGGCCTCCGCAGCATACTGCGCAGCACGCCCAAAGAAACCACCAGCAACTAACTTGTACAGGTACTCGGTGTGTGTCTCGTATAACGCCGCGAGAATGCAGAGCTCGTTGGGACGAAGCGAAAGTGCAGAGTAGAGGTGCTCGAACCCAAGCTCAAACTCGGTGGTTTGGCAAATCGCCAACCCAAGCATGTACTCAACGATCCACGAGTCGGGGAGAACCATATTCTCATCCACTTTCTTTTCCTCATTCTCTTTCCCATTACCCTTGTCGCTTTCTCTCACATGTGTGAACACCTTCACCGCAGCGTCCAATCTACCAACATTCAAGTACGCCTCTCCAAGACCCATCCAGCACGTGCGGTCGCTCGGGTCAATTCTCAACGCGGTTTGGAACCACTCCACGGCCTTGGCGTCGTCCTGGCGGTTCAAAGCGCTGCATCCCATCACTCTATATGGCCACGAGCTGCGGGTCTGGTGGAGCTCACGACGTGCTGGTTCCAGCGCAACAACACGTGAACAAAGAATGTCTGCGATGTCCCACTCGTTCTTCGACGCGAGGTCCGTGACGAGAAACCGTGCAGCTTCGGTCTGCAGCGCATCCAACTCAAACGCACGCGAAAAGCACTTCTGTGCCTTGACAGCGTCGCCATAGTAGTTGGTGAGAATCTGCCCGAGAAGCGTATAGGAAGGAGCAAAGTTGGGGGATTCCTCAAGGGAAAGGAGAAGCGATTGGAAAGCAGAAGAAATAAGGTCATCTGAAGACAGCTCCAGGTCGTTTTTCAAGTCGTTTTTGCCTGATTCATTTGACCCCAAGTCGTTTTCTGATTCATTTGACCCTAATTCATTTGACCCCCTTGACTCACTTTTCTTTTGCTCCTCATATGCTCTGGCTATCCGATACCGGATTCTTCCCCTGCACTCACTTGTGTATAGATCCTTCCCGATGTATCTTCCCAAAGCACCCTCCATGACCTGTCTTCCCTCAGAGTATCTACCCAAACGCACCAAACACCATCCGTACTCCGTCGCAGCTTCTCTATCGGCATCCTGTGCTCTTGCAAACACCTCGCTGGCCTTCGCAAACTCTCCCTTTTCCATGTAGATCAAGCCGCTTCCCACCTGGGCACGGGTGTTGCCCGGGTTGTCCTTGAGAATGCGGTCGTAGAGCTGCATTGCTGGCCCAAAGTTCTTTGGCGCCTCGTGGTACGTGTATACCGTTGCCAACAGACAGAGAAACGACTCTTGTGAGTGTGGAAGTGAAAGACCAAACCCGCGCTGTATGTCAGCAAGAACCTTGATGGCCTGCTTGCACACACCAATGGCCTGCTCGTACTCACGGAGGTGGATGAGGTACTCGCACACAATGCGGTCGATGAGAACCAGATCGTTCTTCCTGCGGTATCCGTCCATGAGCGATGCGAGAATCTGCGCGGCAGCAATGGATTCCTTGGGTTCGTCATCCACAAGCGCAGAAACGGAATTTGAGGCGAGTGATGAGGTAGAAGATACCGAAGCAGTATCAGAGTCGGAGTCATTATCTTTCTTATTATCTCTCTTCTCATTATCTTTCTTATTATCTCTCTTCTCTTCACTCTCTTCACTCTCTCTCTTCTCTTCACTCTCTTCATTCTCTTTTTTCTCTTTACTCTCTTCATTCTCTTTCTTCTCTTTACTCTCTTCACTCTCTCTCTTCTCTTTACTCTCCCTCTTACTTCTCTTGTTTCTTCTCCGCCTCTTCTTCTTTCCCAACAGCATGCCCTCCATGTGGGCCGACACCACGGTCTTGTCGAACGGCGACATCTCCGAGAGAATGAACGCATGCAACGCCACCGCAAGAGGCTCTCGTGGGAAGTTCTTCACGTAAAACACCACCTCGTCTATGCTGAGGTCGCCCAACGTGTTCGGGTCCGCCCAGTCGAAGTAAATCTCCCACCCGAGCGGCGACGGCGCGCGCACAAGCACCGCGGTGTCGACCAACTCGCGCACCTTGGCGCGGTAGTCGCCCTTTGCGTCGGCCGGTGCGCATCTCAACAACTCGTACGTGTGGCGAAGCTGTTTGTCTTGGTACTGTGGACGAACAAGGTCGTCGTCGCACACAGCGAGGAACTCTGCGTAGAGACCCTCGACGTCCGCAAACTCGCGGTACGCGTTCCACGTGAACTCGTCCATCTTTGCCTGGGCCGCACTGCTGAGCTGCTTGCCGTACTTTATGCGCTCACGACTCGTTTGCTTTGCGACGGTGGCATCCATGGTCTCGATACGGACATCGAGTAGAATGCGCAAGTTGTCCACTGGGTTGCCGAATGCGCTCGAGTTGCCCACAATTGCAATGAGCTCGGACCCGGGGCTCGTCCAGCGCAAGTATGTTTCATATACCGCCCTGTTTTGTCTATATTTCGCTCTTTCCAACCAGTTCTTGAAGTCCTTGACGGGCTCCGCCGTGGACTGCGACGCATCCAGCAACACTGCGAGGAGGCGGGTGAGTGTCCCGAACGCTAGATCGTAGTTCTCTGCGGCCTTGGACGCCTGGAGATACGCCTTCCACCCCAAAATGTTGTCAGGTTCTATGTCGGTGGCGTTCTTGAAGGCGGCAAGCGCTTTGGGGAGGTCGTTGTTGAGGAGATGCGCTTTTCCCGCAAAGATGTGGGCGTAGTAGCACCGGGGGTCGATGGCGAGCGCATCGTCCGTGTGCTCCAACACGGTTTCGGGGTCGTTGTCGGCGATTGCCTGTTTGGCAGCCTTCAACGATGATTTGAGGGACATGAGAAAAATGAAGAATAAGAATAAAGAATATGAGAATAAAGAATATGAGAATAAAGAATATGAGAATAAAGAATATGAGAATAAAGAATAAAGAATATGAGAATAAAGAATATGAGAATATAAAGAATAAGAAAGATTAAATATAAGAGTATATAGAGATAAAGAGAAGAATGAATATAGGGTAGAATAAGAATATTATAAATTGGATCATTCTTAACCAAGGTACCTACCTTGAAAAATTCAAAAATCTAAAAGATCCTGTTTGATTTTCTTACACCAGTTGATTTACATCTTTTATATCTTCCTAATACCTTCTCACATCTTTCACAACACCTTCACATTTACACATCTCTTCATTTTACAATTCATCTTTTCATAATTCATCTTTTCATAATTCATCTTTTCATAATTCATCTTTTCATAATTCATCTTTTCACAAATAATCTCATTCAACTCATCTTCATTTTTTTCCCATGGAAGCTTCCAAAACCCAATCACCAACGTCGTATCTCCTCACGGCCATCGCAAAGAGCCATCTCGGCGAGGTCGCAGCCGTCATAGTCTCCCAGCTCATCTCACACGGGCGACTTTCAGCACAAGATCTCGCCGCACACACACAGCTCCCAATCAAGCTGGTTCGCCAGGCGCTAGTCTCGCTAGTCCAGCTCAACTGTGTTTCATACTGGAAAGACCGCACGTTCGTCTACACGCTCAACGAGGACGGCCTCTTGTGTCTCCTCCACTCGGGCGAAATCATCGCCCACATCAAATCCCAATATGGTGTGCCCGCCGCAGAGATCATCCAGAACGTCTTGCTCCATGGACACGTGCAAATCGAGCAGTACATGGGCAACTGCACGCCGCACGAGCGTGTCGAGCAGGAAACGCTCTTTTTCCGCCTCTTTCAGGACCGCTGGATCTCCAGACTCCAGCCCTTTCACTACCACCCGCGCGACGATGTGTGGGAGCACCTTTTCACCGAAACCGCCAAGCAGACTCCGCGCACACTGACCACCTCAGAGGTCAAGCGTCTTGCCGAGGTCAAGGAGCGCACCAAGGTCAAGTACCTTGAAAAGATGGCCAGTGGCACGTCGTTCGAGGAGTTGTACCACACTGAAGGAGGCATCAAGAAGTTGCGGTCGGACTTGGTGGTGCGTTTCAACCTCGCCAGATTCCGCTCCGCACAGCGCACAAATGCGCTCGTATCGCTCGTTCTGGTTCGCTTGGGGGTTCTCACGGCCGCGGTCTACGAAACGGCGTTGCGTCTGCTCGAGAAAAACGCTCCTAGTGCGGACCACGACTTTTTGCGCATCAGTGGATTGATCAACGACCCCGATGAAGAGAGACAGTTCATCAACGCAGAAGAGAACCGTTTGGTGGAGGACAAGAAGACCGTGTTCAATGTGCGCGATTTGATCCGTTTGCTCCCAGCGGATGTCGATTTGCGCAACTCCATAACGAAGAGAAAGGAAGAAGGCGACGAACCACCCACGAAAAAACTCAAAACCGACCCAGAGTCCATCGAATCCATTGTCGAACAGGCAGATGGTCACCCGCTTCCTTTGGTGGAACACCACCTCAAGCTTTTGGCACAGGGCACCGGGTTCCAGTTCCTTGCAGAAATGACCCCAGGCACATACACCGTTCCGTACACCGCGCTCGCGAAGAAGGTGCGGCAGCACAACTTTGAGATGTTGGTGAAAACAACGCTTGGCCTGAATGCGTTCCGTGTTTTGCGGTGTCTCAAACTGCTCCGTCTCGGAGACGAGAAGTCCATTGCGAACGCGGTGCTTCTCAAGGAAAAGACCGTGCGCAACGAGTTGTACAAGTTGGTGCGCTTGAACTGTGTGGAGATCCAGGAAGTTCCTCGTTCTGCAGACAGAGCAGCGTCCAAGACCTTCTTCTTGTTCAGACATAGGGAACCCATTTCCTACAGCCACTTCTCGAATTCGATCATGTACAGCATGGGGCAGATTTTGGGCAACGTGGAGGCGTTCAAGGAGGACAACAGGATCTTGTTGGATAAGTGTGAGCGTGAGGACGTGAAGGGGCACGAGGAGGAGTTGTTGTTGGAGTCTGAGTTGAAGACGTTGAAGGGGTTGCAGACGAGGGAGGTGAATAATATTGGGAGGTTTCATAGATTGAAGAGTTTGTGTGATGTTTTTACCTAACTGAACTTCTGAGCGATAGCGAAGAAGTGAAGAAGAACAATGTGAGAATTCACTTTTGAACATCACTTTTGAACATCACTTTTGGCCAAAGGTCAAAAGTGATAAAAAGAAGATATTTTGATCTTCACTTTTGAACTTCACTTTTGACCTTCGGCCAAAAGTACTAAAAAATAGTGAAGAAAGGACAATGTGAGTATTCACTTTTGGCCGAAAGCCAAAAGGTAGTAAGCACTTGAGGCCGCAGGCCGAAAGTGCTAAAGTAATAGAGAAGACTTATTAATACGTTGACCATCCGAAAGTAGTTAATAGAATAGTCTTGATAAAATAGAGAAGACGTGTACCTGAAGACTCATAAATGAAGACTTAAATGAAGACTTATAAATGAAGACTTATAAATGAAAACTTATAAATGAAGACTCATAAATGAAGACTTAAATGAAGACTTATAAATGAAGACTCATAAATGAAGACTTAAATGAAGACTTATAAATGAAGACTTATAAATGACGACTTATAAATGAAGACTTATAAATGAAGTCTCATAAATGAAGACTCATAAATACCTGAAGTCTTAAATACCCCACGACTACTTCCGGAATTACCCCTTTCGGACGGTACCTTAAATGCAAAATTTTGGCATGAGTGGGCTCTACACTTTTTACCAGCGAGGAAGGGTACCCTTCCCGCTGGAGGGAGCGGCGGGAACTACCCGCCGACCCGCTGTGGATCCCACAGACTCTGTGGACCCCACAGCCTCCTCCTCCCGCCGAAGCGGGTCCAGAGGGCACCACGTCTGGTACCCCCTAGTTGGACTGACGGTAGGACCACGTCTGGTTCATACCCCAATCCGCAGTAGAGATAATCCACTGCCTCCTCCTCCACACGTCTTTATTGTGTGGGTTCTATGAGCATCTTTATTGCTCATATGATTTTCTACATTTTTCGCAGCCATTAAAAATAGGCATGGCACTTCTTTAAAGCATAGAGACTCAATCTCTTCCGTTGAACCTCTTTCCTGTTGAACCTCTTTCCTGTTCAACCTCTTTCCTGTTCAACCTCTTTCCTGTTCAACCTCTTTCCTGTTCAACCTCTTTCCTGTTCAACTTCTTTCCCGTTGAACTTCTTTTCTCCTTACCAACTTACTCTTACATCCGCAACTCCCTATATCTGGCCCATTCACCAGTGTAGGTCGCCCTCCCTTGCACACCCAGATTCAGACCGTCAGAATATAGGAGAGCTAAAAGTACTTGATGTACAGGAAGTACAGGAAGTACAGGAAGTACATGAAGTACAGGAAGTACAGGAAGTACTTGTACTTCCATTTGTACTTATACTCCCATTTGTACTTGTACTACCATTTGTACTTATACTCCCATTTGTACTTGTACTTCCATTTGTACTTTAGCCAGGCATTCAGCCCTTCCTCCACTGACGACGAATCTGTTAGTACCTCGGCTTCGAGGGCGGTTGCACGCTCTCCCAGACTCGAAGATCATATAAGCTATATGAAGCTTTCGAGAGCTCATAAGGGTTCCCTTTGCTTGACTGGTATCGAGAGCGCTAGCGGCTGGAGATAAATAAATTGGGAACCGGAAGGTTTATATAGACCACAGGGTGGAAAATCACCCCGTTTACAAATAGAAAAGGGAAATGTTCTCCTTTCTGGTTTGACACTGTCTCTACTATATTACTCTTGTACCTTCATTGATAGGCCATTCTATAGTGGCCATTCTCCATATATATTTTACACCACATACTCGAGTGAATTAGGTATTCATCGCACGGTAATTCAGTCAAACGGTAGGGTTTCTTCCTTCAGGTTTCTTCATTCAGATTCTTCCTTTAGGTCTCTCCATTCAGGTTTCTTCCTTTAGGTTCTTCCTTCAGATTTCTTCCTTTAGGTTTCTTCATTCAGATTCTTCCTTTAGGTCTCTCCATTCAGGTTTCTTCCTTTAGGTTCTTCCTTCAGATTTCTTCCTTTAGGTTTCTTCATTCAGATTCTTCCTTTAGGTCTCTCCATTCAGGTTTCTTCCTTTAGGTTCTTCCTTCAGATTTCTTCCTTTAGGTTTCTTCATTCAGATTCTTCCTTTAGGTCTCTCCATTCAGGTTTCTTCCTTTAGGTTCTTCCTTCAGATTTCTTCCTTTAGGTTTCTTCATTCAGATTCTTCCTTTAGGTCTCTCCCTTCAGATTTCTTCCTTTAGGTTCTTCCTTCAGATTTCTTCCTTTAGGTTTCTTCCTTCAGGTTTCTTCCTTTAAGTCTCTCCCTTCGGTTCCTCGTGCCTCCCTTTATAAGGTCTTCCCAAATCCTCCGAAATCAAACTGCTCCTCAACTCCCTCTCCGCCACTCGTATACTTCACCTTCACTCTCAACTTCACCTTTGCGCCCTCCTTACCAGCCACCTTCAACACCTGCTTCACAGGACGTCCTGGTCCCGCGGAGTCCCCGCTCGACGACGTGATCGTCAACTTCTGTGTCTTTGGAACCGCAATGAGGAGCTGGAACTGCTCCACATCCACCGCCAGCTCCACGACCACCTCCGCGGTACAGTGACCCGCACTAAACGAGGCGTTCTGGAAAAACACCTTGATGGTATCGTTTGAATAAGCAAGAATGGCATCTGCAGCTACTCCCGAACTGGCCTCCTTCTTATCGTCCTTGAACAAGTCCAAAATGTCGGTCGTGGTGCTCTTCGAAGCATTGTTGCTCAGTGGCACATCTCCCATCAAGTCCAACAACAAATCCTCCACAGGTGCCGCCTTTGCAACCTTCGGTGCCACCTTTGCAGGACCGTGGGTCAACAGCACTGCCTCACGCTGCTTAACAGGCGGAGCAGGCATACGTGCCAACAACCCGCGCTTCAATTTGGAGTCCTGCGCAAAAATCTCCTGGTACTCCACGGCACGGATCTGGATCTCGAGGTTGTTATCATAGGTGCGCTCGTTGAGAATGCGGCGCAAGGCTTCGATCGACTCAGACGATGTGAACTTCACAGATAACTTAAGCACCGCAGTGAGCACATAGGTCACCAACAGCACACGCTCCACGTCCAGGAAAGTGGCATTATCCACTAAACGACGGATGAGATCGATGATGAACTTCTCATTAATCACAATCTTTGGGTCCTCCTCCTTCGTTCCCTCAACTTCAGTTCCCAACACCATGTCTCCATACTCTCCCAAGGCCCAAACTGTGATGAGGGCCAATCCATGCTGGGTGGTGTCTTCCAGACACGCGGCGGCCAAACGGCCCACCACGTGCTTCTTCAACTCTCCGTCGCTGCACTGTAACAAGAGCGCCAAGATGCTGGACACAATGTCCAGAGAAACGTTATTTCCCGCGACCTTGAGCATGCGGATCAACGTGTCAAAGTGCCACTTCTCGTTGGGCGCGTACTTGGCCGCACTCATGGTGAGCTGCGAGGCGATGTACGGCTTGAGCTCCGCGTCCGAGCTCTTCTCCAAGAACGACAAGATCTCGCGAACCAACACACGGACGTTCTGTTCGTTCAAAATCAGGAACGTGAGCTCGAGCGCACGTCTACGGATGGAGATGTCTCCGTCGCTGAGACACGCCACAATCGTCAGTCTGTGTCTTTGGACTGCCATTGGCTCGATGTTGATGACGGTGAGCAACGAGTCCAAGGCAACATACCGCGTGTTGTTGTCCTTGACCTTGGGCAGAAGGAACTTACCCAAGATATTGACACCAAGAACACGCAACAGCTGGTCTGCGTCGATGGCAAAGATGGTCTTCACGCACTCGTAGAGCACGGCGTGTGCCGCGTTCTTGCCAGGCTCCAAATTCGAGGCCACCTGCGTGAGAATATCGTTGATCTGCTCGATGTACGCGCCTCCAGCCTCGTCGGTGGCCAATGTGCGCAAGGTCGAGAGGAGCGTCACCTGCAAGAAGGGGTCGGTGATTCCGTGCACGTCGTAATCAGGCATGTACCCACTGGTGGCCACACGTCTCAAGTGTTCGACGAGTTTGGGGATCTGCTTCACAAGCAACCCACGGTGTTCTGGAGATGCCGCGTAAACCGCCTCAATGAGGCGTGCTGCTCCAAGAAGCGGGCCAGGGGCCTTGTCTGCGACCAACTCGGGGATTTTCGGCGCGAAGTACTCGGCGAGATCAGGGTCCTTTTCAATGAGTCTGGCAGCCACCACGGCGGCCTTTTTCCTGAGGTAGATGTTGTTGGACGTGAGAATCTTCTCGACGTTGGCATGGAGGTCTCTGGCGAGCTCCGGCAGCGCCACGTTACCCAAACAGCACAATGCGAGACCCACTATGAAGGCGTTGGGGTGTTGCATGTCGTTGTCCAACGAGTTGGTCAAGAGTGTGAGGACTTCTGTCTGCTCGTCGAGGAAAAGCAGGGTTGCGAGGTAGCCCAAGCGCTTGTCGGCGAAGCGCGGCGAGCTCAACACCTTCAAACACTCGACTTGTCCAAAGTGTGTTTTCTCGCCCATGATGTAGAGGTAGAGGAGCTTGGATATGTTGATACGGCGCTGTGTTTGGTCGAGTTGGGCATCACGGAACGCGGTACGGATGGCCGCGGACTCTTTGCGGACCACCGCGCGCTCGTCTGCTATTGTTTTGGCTTTGCGAATGGCCTTGATGAAGGATTTGAGCGAGCCCATGTGTGATGAAAACAAAAGACACGGTTGAAAAAAAAAGAAAATGAGAATGAATTGTGAGGGTGGATAATTGGGAGAGGAGGATAGTAGATGTGGTTCATTGGTAGTGTATGGGTGTTAGCGAGTGGGTGAGGAAAAGGTGGAGAGATTAATTGAAGATCAATTGGTAGGAGATCAATTGGTATCAGATTAGTGGTACCAGATTAGTGGTAGGAGATCAATTGGTACTAGATTAATTGACACCAGATTATTTAGTGGTACCAGATAAAATAGCGGTACCAGATTGGTACCAGATAAAATAGTGGTACCAGATTAGTGGTACCAGATAAAATAGTGGTACCAGATTAATCAGTACCAGATTTATTTTAGTGGGCGATTTTTCGCAACAGATAATTTTAGTGGAATTGATTTTCATTTTAGTGGATTTGATACCTATTTTACGATTTATGTTTTTTTGGTGCCATGATTTGAAGTTGATTATGGCAGAATAGTGCTGTTTTAGGACCTTTGACTATTCGTATACGATGTAATTGTTGTGTTCACAAAAGTACCCAAAAGTACCCAAACATCATATTTACTACTATAGTACTCCATCATAACCTTATCATATTTATTCCCATTGACCTTACATTTATTCCATTGACTTTTTTATCGTTTTTATTGACCTTTTTTTTATTGACCTTATATCTTCTTTATTGACCTTATATCTTTTTTATTGACTTTTATCTTCTTATATTTTTTTGCAACACTATGAACACATCAGGGCGAGTCACCATACAAACATCCAAAGGAGCCATCTCCATCGAGCTCTGGTGCAAGGAGTTTCCCCTGCTGACCAAGCGCTTTCTACAGAACTGCTTGGATGGCAACTTCAACGGTCTTGATTTCGCTGTGGGCGATGACCGTGTGCAAATAGAGGCACCAAAAGCAGAGTACAACATCCCCGACGAGTTCCACAGCCGTATACGATGGGCCGAGCGTGGCATGGTGGGCTGCTTGAAGCAGTCGTCACGGAATACAAACTCCGCGGACGGGTTCTTTATCACTCTGGAGGCAATGCCCCAGTACAACAACAAGTACAACTTGATCGGAAGAGCAGTGGATTCGCAGTACACGTTGGCAGGCATAAGGGACCTGGAGCACGCGACGGCGATACGGAGCGTGGACGTCGAAGGCGACTACTTCGGGTTGAGGAAGGCGCTGGAGGTCGTGGAGGAAAAGGTGGTCAAGAAGAGGGCCAGGGTGAGGATGGATTATGAGGAGGAGGAGGACCGGTTTCAGATGAAGTCTGCGCATGAGTTGAGGGGAAAAGAAAACAAGAATGATAAAGTGAAGAATGATAAGGAAGTGAAGAATGATAAGGAAGTGAAGAATGATAAGGAAGTGAAGGAAATCAAAAATAGTAAGGAAGAGAGTATAAACAAGAATCATAAAGAAAAGGAAGTCAAGAATGATGAGGAAATCAAGAATGATGAGGAAATCAATAATGATAAGGAAATCAATAATGTTAAGGAAATCAATAATGATAAGGAAGTCAAGGAAATCAGGCATGATAAGGAAGGTGGAAAGAAGGAAAACAGTGACAATGATTTGAAGGTCAAGAAGATCAAAAACGAGGTCAACATTCAACCCACCTCTGAAAAGTCTTCCAAACCTTTTCTCGCAAAAAGAGACCCTACAGTGGATCCAGAATACAACCCGTACCTCGACTTTTCTGACGGCGAGTGCAACGTCGCTGCGCTTACGGCACACGCGTTTAAAGCTTGATCCTTTAGGAAGTAATTCCGATAAGCATTTTCCGATCATAGTATTTCCGATTGTAAGTAGTTTTCCGGAGTCCAGTAACATTGCACGACGATTACGACATCGGTCCAGAAGTCAATTCTAGAAACGTTTAAACTTTAGAAGTTTTCATTCCGCAATCAAACTAATTTCTCAACAAAATTTATAGTCTTTCTCCGGCACTCGTCCCCACTACCCCACTATCTCCATCTTCATCCTTCTCCATACATCTCCCCTCCAATCATCCTTCTCCATACATCTCCCCTCCCATCATCATCCAACATGCCATTTGGGTTGTGAACCTGTCATCTCCCAAAGAGGAAAAATGATCCTAATTAGCAACCGGTCATCACGGGACATGCCACAGTTCCCGAACCTAATTATAGAAGGTTGCTAAGAAGGTAGTTGCTAGGTATTGCAGCCATTCCAACTCCCACGAATTTCAAATTTCAACGTCATTTATGTCATGGGATTGAGATTCACTGATAGTCGAAATCCACCAAAATCAAATTAGATGAATTCATGTGTAGTTGTATGGAAATCATTTCGTTCCTGACAGATGAATGTATGTCTAATCAGTCCCATCTACTTTCCTTCTTCGCTCAGAAGTCTCTCTACATCTTGCCCATTACCTATGCTTACTATTAATACTCCTCTTCATCGTCTCCCCATGTTCCAGTGTACCCTGGAATATCCTCGTGGCTGTTAGCCATGCTTGTCATCGCCTCCTCGATTCCCTCGCGGTCGCTCACGTCCATGTTGTTGAGCCATGGGTGCTTCAACAACGAGCGGCAGTCGAATCTGTCGTCCAAGTCGAACCTCAAACACTTCAAAATTAAGTCGCTGATCATGTCCACTTGGATATCGTTACGGTCAAACTTGTACTTCTCCACCAAAACATCCTTCAAGCCCCAGAACTTGAGGTTGTCGATGTTCTTGAGAACAACCTCGTTGCTGTCGGCATCCAACTTGAAGAAACGCGCGGTGTGCTTGCAGTCAATGAGGTACTCGTCCGATGGAAATCCTCCCAACAACTCGATGATCTGCGCGAGATGGTCCTCGTCCTTGTCAAAGTCCTTCCCGTCATATGGATCAAACAAAAAGTCTCCAGTGATGAGCTCAAAGATTATACATCCAAGGGACCACATGTCTGTCAGAGCACCCCACGACTTGTACTTGAGAATGATCTCAGGCGAACGGTACTGTCTCGTCTGGATCTGGTTGGTGAAGTGGACATGCGAGAAAGTAGCGTTACCCAAGTCCGCAATCTTCACCAGAATGTCGGGCTTGGCAGTCTCCTGCTCCTCCAAGAGAACACTGCTACCGAGCAGCGAACATGGAAGTGGCTTCGACGTCCTGATTGGGGTGTCGTACTTTGAGCACACGCTGTTCTTACTTCTCTTGTACGAGCCAATAGTGGCCTGTGATGCAGTGCTCTCGTTGCGAACAAGAGGAGGCATTGAGCACTTGGGCACAGTGCCTCTTCTCTCAAGCTTGTTCATCAATGCACATGTGTCCTTGAGCTCCACCAAGATGTTCTCTGGCTTCAAGTCCGTGTGGATGACTCCACAGTGGTGAATGTAATCCATGGCCACCAACATCTGGCGCACAATTCCACGCACCAAGTTGAGTGGAATACCTCCACATGTCTTGGACTTCTCAATCACACGAAGCAACAGCTCCGAGTTCAACTCATGGAGCCTCTTTCCGTCAATCGAGTCCACGCTCAGCGCAATCGAAGCAGACCCAACACTCATTGGTAATGGTGGAGCGTTGGCGTTCGTTGGACTCACTGGCTCTTCGACCTCTTTTTCCTTTGTCATGCCTAGCGACAACATACTCTTTGTGCTCTTCTTCAAAGACTTGGAGTCCCACTTGTAGAACTTCAAGTTCTTTGGCGAAACCAGCATGCAACTGCCCTTCATCGACTCGGCAACAGATCCCTTCATCGACAGCGCACCCAGGCCGTCGGTCGCGCTCTCGCGGCGGCCCTTCAACTCGCGGTGCAAGTCGCTGTGGAACTGCTTGTACTTGCAGATCAAACTGAGCACATTCTCCCCCAAAACCTCGAAAACCATGCAAATGTGGTGCCCGTTCGGGCCCGAAATCTCGAAGTCGTCGAGCAACTTCATCACGTGCGAGTATCCTTCCTGGTCCTCTGCCTGCACTGCGGTGAAGTGCGCGCGGTGGGCCGAGGTGAGGTGGTGGGCATCCTCAAGGGGGTTTTGAAGGGCCTTCAAGATGCGAATCTCGTCCTGTGCAGCCTCAAGGTAATTCTTGTTCAGCTTCACGAATTTGATGGCCACATAGGTGTCGGTGTCAAGCCCTGCGTCCCGCGCACGAGCAAGCCACACCGTCAGAAAGTGGCCCCAGCCGAGTTTCCTCATAATCACGTAAGACCGGTTTTCGATGTTGACCGAGTAGTACGTCTCACCCTTATGCACCGGGTGGTATCCACCGTAGCGGTAGTCACGAGCACTCTCCTCGCAATGAGGGTCAAAGTTCACATCCAGCTCGGTGTCCGACTCGCAGTCCAGCTCCAACTCCTCCTCGTTGGAGCGTGGGATGTGTTGTGAGTAGCTGCTGGCGTTATAGTTGCTGGGGTTGTAGTTGCTGATTGACAACATGTTGCGCAACTCACGTGGCTTGTCATCGCCGATGATTCCATGCAACGGCGAAGCAACGTGGGTGTGAGAGCTCTCACACGTCATCTCGCTGTTCTGGAGCGAAATACACTCCAGTGTGAATGACAGGTACCCGCCGTCGTAGTGGTGATGAGTGTAGTTGTCGGAGAAATCGTGGCTTGCTACCACGCTGATGAATGGAGCGTCGGATATGGAGACCCTGGGAACCGCGGAAGAGTCGAGGGCGTGGTTGCTGGTGTCGTGAGAGTGGTTGATGGTGTTATTAAATGTTTCGTTGGTCAAATGGTGATCCTTGCGATCATTGTGATCATTCTGATCAATCTGATCACTCTGATCCTCCCCTTTACCAAAATCTATGTAATCCAGTGTGATGTCCAACTCCCTCATCCCGTTGATCTCGTCCCTCTTCTCCTTGCCGTCCTTCTTGGGCGCCTTCTTCTTGAACAAGCCCGTGATGTTCAACCGGTTCATCAACTTCTTATCCTCTAGAGGTGTGGCTGTTGGTGCTTTTCTGTTGATTAAAAGCATGGCAGATCATGTATATGTGTACTGTAGTGTGGTGGGCGGTCTTATCTCTCTCTAAAGGCCAGGTCTATGCTGTACTGTTGAAGTGGTGGGCGTATTAAAATGTTATCTTATCTAGTGTGTGACCGAAATTGATTCGCTCTATCGCACATATATATGTAACGCTATAGAGGGAAAAAAAATTTGTCCGTGCGACGTATGCAGGACATTGTAACATTTTCTATTCCGATGACTGTGGTGGAGCCTAATTAGCCGTAGGGTGCCAAGCCACCCAATGGCACTCCGGGACTGTTTGAGAGGGTTGGGGGCTCTGAATAAGCCTACAACAAGGGGACTTCAAGCCTGCACCTTCAACCCCCTCAACAACCTTAAAAACGTAGACTTGTCCATGGGTTACACCGGTAATCAGTACTTGATTCCGTGCTACGACCTTGGATTCTGCAACATCAACCCCCCTCAACCTCCACTTTTCTCCTCCCATTCCTTCTTGTGGCATTCCTGCATACAAAATGTTGAGCCCAAAAGTGCCGTACAGCAATTATTAGTGTGGAGACGGCACGTGAGCGCAGATCTCGAGCGAGGACTTGGCTGAAGGTGGCTAGTACAGCGGTAAGGTGTCCCCCAACGACTGGACGGGGCTCCTTGGGCAGGACGAGGTTGAGGGGAAATCTTTGCTGTTTTAGGGGCCTGGTGGAATTCTCGGATAATTGGGTTGTTCGGGCAACGTCATTTCAGCATATTCGATTACGTGATTGCCTGTTTCGGCGAATCTCGAGAATCGCGGCTTACGTAAGCGTTCGGTCATGAGTACAGGAATTCCGGATAAGGACCCTGAGGAGAGAGTAAAAGGAAGGGCAATAAAGAGGTGTTAAGGGCTATAAAGAGGTGTGAAGGTAGTGATGATGTAGGTAAGAGGCCATAAGAATGATGACGAGTATGACTAGTCTCTTCTTTTGTTGAAACGATGTGATTTGGGTGAAAATGATAAAAATAGTCAATGCAACCGATTATTAATACCGTGAAGATCTTTGGTCATCGAAAAGAAGGACGATGGAGCAGCTCGGATGGTTCGAAGAGCGCTGAATATAATGGTTGTGATTTTGTGCGAGATTAGCGAGATTGTGAGCAATACTGTGAATAACGGTGATGCCACAGTATAAAGGGAAGGACATGAAATATCATCATTATCGTTGTCATCTATCATTATCGTCATAATCGTCATCTGTCATTATCATGACAATCATCCATCATCATCATCACCATCACCATCATCCCATCATCACATCATCTTCTATCCGCGTCCGGTTTCCGTCTCACCTTTCCGTCTCACCTTTCTTTTATCATTTCTTTTCCTTCGCTCATCTCAGACCCTGAATTCGTCCTAATTTGGACGAACTTTAATATAAAGTCTGCTCGCTTACTACCAAAATCATCTTGCTCTACTATTCGTTTCTTTCTAACCTACGTCATCCTTCTCTCACTTCAGCCTTTTCAACCTCTCTTTCTAAACGCCTCTCTTTTCATACTCTAAAAGCCTCTCTTTTCATACTCTAAAAGCCTCTCTTTTCATACTCTAAAAGCCTCTCTTTTCATACTCTAAAAGCCTCTCTTTTCATACTTTCTTTTCAACCTCTCTTTTCAACCTTTTCAACCTCTCATTACAACCTCTCTTACATTACTCTTTTCCTACTCTTCACCTCATAACCACTATTTCATCTACCTTCTCTCCCACGTGTGAACAATAGCCATCCGATACGCTCAATCTAATTCACCTTCTTTGCATCGTATTCTCGGCTAACCGTGAATCATCATCCATGATCGCCCTCCACCCACTCTGTACTCACCCGCCCGCACACCCAGGTCTCTTCTTTTCTCCCACGTTCATTGATCGTGTGGGCTTTAATCGCACGTGGGGAAAAAAATGTCAAGATAAGGAACCATGCAATCAAGGTTAGGGGCTACGTCAAACCTTAGTAAAGTAAAAGAGAACGGCATCTTCTGTTGGTCAAGCCATAAATCATTACGAGAACTACTGAGGGGGTTTCGGTCTCTCCCCTCGTGGTCATCGCCGTCTTTGTGCCCTATGATCGGCTCACCCGCTGAAATATTTGAGCCGTGCGAAAAGGTATAACCTTCCGCATGCAGGTATCTAACCATTACTCTTGTATTGCCTTCTAATATACCTGCACACTTACTTAATTGCAGAGGGCACGTTGGAGTCACTTTGATTCAGCTGATATAAATATCGACTGCTTTTCCGTCCTACTGCCAAGCATTACACCTTGACGTATTTTTGACATGTCTGACACCAAATCCAAGGACATCATCACCGTGACCGGTTCTGGCGAGACCCTGGACGAAAACGTCAAGCACGACAACTCCAAGGTCCACTTCAAGTACGATGCCGAGGAGAGAAAACAGCGTTTGCAAAAGGGCCCCCTGATGAAGGATATCTTTACGATTTTCTGTGCGGGGTTCGCCTTGATTTCCGATGGTTACCAGAATAATGTCATGTCCATGTTGAACAAGGTTCTTTCGATCTTGTACAAGCATGAATACACCAACGACATGAAGACCAACGTCTCCAACGCATCTTTAATCACCACGATTTTTGGTCAAGTTGCAATTGGTTTGACTGCTGATTACATTGGCCGTAAATGGTCCATTGTCACGGGTTCGGTTTTCTTAATCCTCGGTTCTCTCATGTGTGCAGCCTCCCACGGTAAGACCGTCGAGGGCATGCTCTGGATGTTGATCATCTCCAGAGGTGTGGTTGGTTTCGGTATTGGTGCCGAGTACCCTTCCAGTTCTGTTTCCGCTTCCGAGGCTGCGAACGAATCTGTCAAGAGAAGAGGTGGAGCCTTTATTTTGGCCACTAACTTGCCATTATCTTTCGGAGGTCCTTTTGCTTTGATCATCTTCTTGATCGTCAACAAGATCACCAAGCAGCACCACGAGGCTCTTTGGAGAACCATGTTTGCTATTGGATGTTTCTGGCCATTGTCCATCTTTTACTTCCGTTGGAAGATGGCTACTTCCGTCTTGTACACCAAGAACGCCATTAAGCAGACTGCTCCATACTGGTTGGCTCTCAAGTACTACTGGCCTAGACTCATTGGTACTTGTGTTTCTTGGTTCCTCTACGATTTCGTCACTTTCCCTAACGGTATTTTTTCTGCCGGTATCATCTCGGGAGTTTTGCCAAAGTCTGAGCAGAACAACCTCGAGAAGATCGCCGAATGGAACTTGTTGCTTGGTGTCATTGCTTTGCCTGGTGTGTTTGTGGGTGCCTACCTCAACGATCTCATTGGCCGTAAGTACACCATCATGATTGGATTCTGTGGTTACATTGTGTTTGGTCTTATTGTGGGATGTGCCTATGAAAAGGTCAAGCCAATCACCGCCTTGTTCATTGTTCTCTACGGTTTGATGATGTCTATGGGTAACTTGGGTCCTGGTGACGGTATGGGATTGGTTTCTTCCGAATCCTTCGCTACCCCAATTAGAGGTACTTGCTACGGTCTTTCCGCAGCCATCGGTAAGGTTGGTGCTGTGGTCGGAACAAAGTGTTTCACTCCAATCCAAACCAACTTGGGTGACAGATGGACCTTTATCATTGCTGCGTGCTGTGGTTTGGCCGGTGTCTTGGTCACCTTCTTCTTCATCCCACACTTGAACGACAGTGACTTGATGGAGGAGGACGTCAAGTTCAAGAACTACTTGATCGATAACGGCTGGAAGGGCCACTTCGGTATTAAGGAGTATGATGCCGAGATGGAGGGCGACTTGGAGACGGTTTCGGATGACTCCATCGTCAAGAATGAGCACAAGGATTAGACTAATGATTAATATGTGAATAGATAATTGAGAAGAGGGTGTAGGAAAGGTAATGGATGAAAGTTTGAGGTTGGCCATATCATATGAGTCGAGTTGTATTGAAAATGTGGAATCTCATTTTAGACCTTCAAAGATCTGTTGATCAGTGAACGGAATCAGGTTTGTGGAGGATTGTGGAGATTTGTGGAACATAGGATTTGTGAACTTTTGTGATCTTTTGAGGGGAGTAGTAAATTTGCTGCACATCTCCTAATTCGGAATTGTGTAAATTTCCATTTTCGAGCTTGCAAACTTAAATTTATGAATAAATCTTCGAAGATAAATGAAGGTTTCGGTGATAGAACCAGTCTTTAGTTTGCAACCACGGTTGTGGTGGGAACTGTCGTAACCGAAAATAGACATGTTCTTCCATATATCCAAAAATTGATAGAGTACGCACTTATCGGTTTTTCATATCAATTCTTCATAGTTGCTTCATAGGAATTATCTAATTACCTCATATACCCCATCATAAATACCTCATCGTAATTGCCTCAATTTCCAAAATTTCCAAAATTACCTCAATACTTCATACTTTTCATACTTTCCTCGATTCTTCACACCCATTCCTCATACCCATTCGTCATACTTTTCATACTTTCCTCGATTCTTCATACCCATTCTTCACACCCATTCTTCATAGGCATTCTTCATACCCATACTCTTTCCTCTCTTCTACCCTTCCCTATTCTCATTTTATTCCCTATCCATAATCTAATCTACCTCTAAACAGTCCTAGTGATTTATCGAGTCAACAAGCGACTTCAACATGAAGCCGTCCATCTCCCCCGTGTACTGCGGCTGCAGCCACGGGTTTGGTTGCTCGGAAATATAAAAGTTCTCATTCATGAGCTGTGTTGGAGCACTGCTGTGTCTGTTTGCCCTCTGCGGGACAATTGGCTGCGAAAGCAGCTGCTTCAACGGCGGAACTTCGTTGATCCGCTGGAGTGGATCAGCCTCGTCAAGAGAGCTTCTCCGGAGCGCCATACGGCCGGGGACCTGCCCCATAGGTGCCATGTCGCTTCCAATGGTGTAGTTGCCAAAACTAAACGGCGACGTCTGCATGATTGGCGAAGTCGAGGCGTTTGTCGGCGAGGACGCCGGCTTTTTGTCGGCATACGGCAAGCCCACCACGGCGCACATCCAGATGCGCGTCTTGTAAATACGGAAGAGTTCACGAACCAAGTCGCGGAAATCAATCCGCTTCCTCGTGGAGTAGTAGAAGATGAGCTTCTTGCGATCAAACTGGTACTCAGCATCCACCAACTTCATCTGTAGCAAATCCAGAGTGGTCGACCCACTGGTCACGGCTGCAATCTTCGCGAGGCAGAGTCTGCACGCTTTGTCCTCGTCCTGCTTCTTCTGGATGAGGTGCAAAATATCCGCCTGCAGAGCCAACCCAATCACAGGTTTGGGGAAGTGTAACGTTGGAGAGCTACCGCCATTGTGCTGGCCAGTGTGGAAGTTTTTGAGCGAGAGCTTTTCTGTCTCTTCAGTCAAAGCACGCTGTTGGTCCTGTAATTGGAGCAACTTGATCAAACGACAAATGTCCACACGCAGACGAATCTGCGCAACACGGCCCAAATCCTTACCGCGATCAGCCTCCACAATCACCAAGTCCCCAACAGAAACTGGCCGCTGGGTGTCCTTTGGAATGTAGAACACATCCACACGCCCTGCCTTGAACTCCACAATACACAAGTCGTGGGTATACAACTGCTTCTCCATGGGGAACTTGGGAAGCTGGTGTGCATCCGTGAGGTACTGCAGCTCCCGCTGGTGCACGTACTGAACGTATTCAAGTGTCACCGGAACCCGCTGGTGAGGATCGCTGCCAAAATACTCCGCGATGATAGCAGGAAGATCACCCTTGTCAATGGACTCGTCAGTCAGAAGCGCTCTAGACTTCCTGGGAGAAGTTTGCTTGTAAGGTTCCATCTTGAAACCATCCTGTTTATAACCCTTCTGTTTATAACCCTCTTTATAACCATCCACTTGCTTCTGAGGATACTCCGACATCGGTTGGTACGGAAGCTGCTGTGGGAAGTGGTTCATCTGGTTCTGGAGCGACACCGGGGGTTGGGGGAACGCCATAGGTGCCTGGCCCATTGGCGCCTGGTTCATGAACTGGTCATGGTGGTCAAAAAACTGCGAATGGCTCACTCGGTGGTGGCTCAGGTCGTACAGGTGTCTACGCCACTCCGAACTTGTGTTGTCTGCCCATATAGACTCGCTTGGGCGGCGGTTCCAATTGCCTGTCGATAAGTTAATTGGCTGTAGCATAGAGAGAGAGTAGTTGGATTGTGATGTTATAGTGTTGAGTTAAGTGTAGTTGTGTTAAGGTTGTGGTGTAGTTGTGAATGTGTTAACTTCTTTGTGATCAGGTATTCTGGGTAATCAGATGTTCAGGTAATCAGGTAATCAGGTAGTCAGGTAGTCAGGTAATCAGGTAGTCAGGTATTCAGTTAATCAGTTATTCGGTATCAGTTATTCAGATATCAGTTGATATTCCTGTGATCGATACCTGGCCCTATCTTGTTGTTGCTTGTGGTCTAGAATGCTGCAAAAGCAATCAGCGCAGCTGATATCCTACGTGCAATACGATAATGTTTGGCCTATGAACAAGGCCGGTGGTCAATATATGGGATAATTCGATAAGTTTTACATATATATGCCAGAGCCTCACGCCATTATATACCTCCCCTCCCACGTAGGGCGTATGTGATTGGCCCGCAAATGTGTAGTTTTCTGGGGTGATTTCCGAAAAAAAAATATTCCTTAAAAGTCTTGAGATTTCCCCACGGCGGTCTTTGCGCACTCGATGGCATTTTTCAGGGAATTTGTGCCCTGACCAAAGGAGATCATGCGGAGACCATCCCCTCCAATAAGGGCGTGACAAGATGAATAGATAGGGATGGTGGGAGGTGTAGAATGGGAGGTGAGTGAGTGAGATGGGTAGATTGTTGATGTGATTGGATGGGCATTGAAAGGAATAGGTTGGTGATGGTTAGGCAATGTTCTAGACTAGAATGCCTTGGAACACTAGAATACTCCACTTAGCATAAGAATACTCCACATTGTACCGAAATTTACTGAATATTGGGCATAGAAGTTTCAGCTTACGAATCCGTATCCCTAATTAAATGTGTTTTCTGGATAAGTACAGTGATGCCCTGAGAATGAACGCTAGTTTACGAATACTATCGATGACACAATACCTACATTATCTATAATACCTCGTTATCTATAATACCACTACATTATCTAACTAGTACTCATTAACAATTCTCTATAATCATTCTCTACATCCTCTACCAATAACCTCAATAATCCTACTCATTTTCCATATCAAACATGGGGTAATCCTCAGGGGCAGACGTAAATGCAATGTGACGCTCGTTTCAATCTCGTGGGGTAATCGGACTTTCCTGGTGCCCTGGAACTCCGTGCCGTATTAATTCTTTGAGTCAGCGAGGGGAACAGATGAAGAAAGTGAAAAACAATAACTCTAAAACAATAGAAAGGAATAATAGTAGGAAGGAGAAAAGGATCTACTACTTCGTCACAACTTCTCATCATATTCTTTTCTTCTTCATCGTATTCTCTACCTTTTATTCTTCTATTCTTCTACTCTTTCTTCTAACACATCTTCTCCCTTTTACCTCATCACATCCTCATCACCTTCACGTTTCATCTACTCATTCACTCTTATCCCTGCCTCACCCTTCCATCCCCTGCATACTACCCGTCCACACATTGTCTATTTAGCACGCTAAACAATTAGCCTATACGCTTGCAAATGCTCGCTCGCGATATTATGCACCCCCTCTCCTCAAACCTTGATTCCAGCACTCTTGTGTCGCTGGGTCCTTGTAGATAGCTGGCAGGCCCCACTCGGTGCTCAGTGCTGCCAATCGCAAAGCTCTGCCAGGGCCTTTTGTGCTATTTTGCTGACCAAACGGGGTAAACGCACGACGTGTAAATTTCCGACTCTCCAGGGGGTGCCGATCAGCCAGATCACCACCGTCCATATCCGCACGGGCCCGCAATTAAGCTCGCGCGGTGCTGGGGCTTCGTCTAGGTCACCGCGGCTGCAGATTTCCTGGAGAATGTGAAAAACCGATAAGAATTGCGGGTCCGGGAACCTTTAAGTCATCTCCCAATGGCCTGTTTTTTGCACAAGATGCAATTTGGTCCAGATAACGACTTTTGTGCTTTTGTGACTGAAAGCGATCTGCAACGATAGTAAAGATATTCAGGTAAATGCACAAACATCCCTCTTTATCTCTGTAAATCCCTGATGCTACCCTGGTTTTCGATTCCCGCCAAGTTGCTATTGTCAACGTATTTTCTAACAGACGAGATAGGAGAGTCTAAAATAGGATAACGAGTTGACAAGACCCTGACAAAAGTTGGCAAGACAAAAAACAGTTCATAAAGCAGTTCCTGTGAATGTAGTTTACCCAGTTTACCAGTTTATCCAGTTTACCCTATCTGGTTTACAGTGTCAACTTTACCCCCAGCAACCCTTACCATTTTTGCCGATCTTTTGGATCGTAGTCAATCAAGATTGGAAGTGTTCTCAGGCGTTATGAAGAATATCCATAAGGTCAAGTCTTTAAGATCAACTAAAGTCTATCAAGTGTTTAATCAACTCTTAAATCAAGCCTTAAGATTGTATACTTGATAGTTCTTAAGGTTTCTAGATTTAAGGGTTCTTCAAGGGTTCAAGATTTAAGGGTTCTTCGAGGTTCAAGATTTAAGGGAAATCTTCAAGATTTAAGGGCTCTTGAGTAATGATTTCAAGATATTCCAAGTCTCATCATTCTTACCTGACCTCCTAACCTCCTGATCATTCTACTGGCTAATCTTATCACCCCTATCAATCCTGAAACCTTCTCCTTCCATTTCCCTTCTCGTTGTCTACACCAACACCTTTTCTAATCATATATTACACAGTATAAAATAACAAACACGGCATCGCCTAGAGGAAGTGAAGAACGCACACATGTGTGCTAGTGACTATCAAAACGTTCACTGGTATGGTTGTTGATTAGGTATGTTCCCATTCTGCATGTTGTTGAAGTACTGCTGGTACACCAGCGAGTCTCCGTACGCATTTGGAGGAATTGGCATTCCTGGCTGTTGAGGGTGGCCAGCGTTAGGGTAAGGCATTCCGTGGGCAATGTGTGCGCCAGGAGGCAACTGTTGCTGGTTGTGGTGGACTTGCGCAGCGGCGGCAGCGGCAGCAGCATGCTGCTGCTGTTGCTGAGCGGCCTGTTGCTGAGCGTGGGCTGGAGCTGGCAGTTGGTCAGGAGTGTCTCCCGAATTTCCATCGGATTGATCTCCCTGATCATCTCCCAAACCCTCCTCTGGAGCATTAAGACAAGCCTGGATCAAGTTCTTACCCTCACTCTTGGTGACCAATGGCTGCAACTTGGGGGTTGTGAAGGTGTACACCAATCCCGTCTCACTCACCACCAAAAGTAACACCTGAGTGCCGGTCAACACAGACAATTCGTACGCCTTCTTCATGATACCTGCCTTTCTCTTCGAGAACGTGATATGGCGTCTGGACTTGTCCTGGATGAACTTGATCTCGATTTTTCTTCTCTCCTTCTGCTGCTTTCCGCTTGGTTCATCGTCGTCGTCGTCGTCAGCTCCGGCTCCACCAACGTGGCCGCCTGCGGCAGAAACGCCGCCGTGAGCACCATCGTAATGGTGGTCCTGGGACTCTATCTTTGGATCAGTAGCTTCAGACATCTGGAATGTTAGTATAATCTTGTACAATGCGCTCGAGGACTTCCTCACTGCGTCTCCGCGTGGATATCCACAGCTTGTCGTTCGCTTTTCTTTCTTTTGTCGCCACTCCTTATTGCCCCCTTTCTGCTATGCGAAACACCCCCCTTGGGAGCCACGACGCTAGCGAGACAACACCGCGGCCAACGAGTCCAGTGTTGGTGCCAGCCCGGCCTCTCCCCCATACCCACCGCAATAGGAAGGTATACTGGGGGGCCAAATTAGGCAAAGACAGGAAGACTGTTGGGCGAAAAAAGAAGCCTGAATAAAAACAAATGACAAAAAGGGATATAGTGGCGGGACCCGGCCAGAAAGGCCACACACGCCACGGAGTGGGTCTCTGGCGCCTCTGGCGGGCGCAATGGGTGGGCAGGACCCGCTGTGAGGTCGTTTTCCGCTTGTTTTCAGCGGCAAATCACACGTACCGTTCGCTCTGTATGGGAAGTTGGTATTTGAAAAAAGAATTACAAAGTGGGATTTTTATAAAAATTTCGGAAGAGGACTTTTTACTGTATTTGGAATTGCTGTAGTGAGAATTTCTCGAGGGAAGCAAATTACTCCAGGTCTGAAAATTACTCATGCCATAGCACGTGCAAGAGATAGGCCCCTCGCGGGGGTCTGTGGGTCGCGGGGACCGGCAATGGCGAGCTGGTGACGGTTGCCACCCAGGCCCGTTACCTCTTGCCAAAACGATGGTGTGAAGATGTATTTATGGTGGTATGAAAATTGATTAGTAAGAGTGGGGAGGAAATTTGTGAAACGGTAATGAACTGGAAGTAATCAACAACCAACTAATCACAGTTTTCACAATTGTTCAAGATATGTCTATATCTATCCTACTATCTCATTCTATCTCATTCTATCTCAGTCTACTTCATTCTATCTCAATCTACCTCAATATTCCTCAATCTACCTCAATCTCAATCTACCTAATTAATCACAGCCAATCACAATCACAATCAACTAACCACAAACACAACTAACACAAGTTCACATCAGGCAATAATTGACACTTTGTCCTTGGTATTTGTGCCGGGTCTAAAGGGCCGATCTTTACGTTTGTGGATCAAACTATTCATAAAGTTTGTAGATACGAATCATTCTCGATGGCATTTCGCTTGCATGATCTTGCATGCATCAATTTCAGACAATAGATAAGAGAGTGGAATAGAGAGATGAAGAGAGATAATGATTGATGAAGAGTGGAATAGAGTGGAAGATTGGAATAGAGGGATAAAGAGAGAGAATGAGTGATGAAGAGTGAGAATGAAGATGGAATTAGAATGAACGATATGAGTAATGGTAGGAATAATGGGTGCAATGGGAATACTTGGTAATTAGAGGATTTTGGTGTTGATTCCAGAACTATGGTTAGTATTCAATTGTGATATTCCAGTCGTATATATCTCGTGGAGTAGTCCTATTATTTCACTCAAGATTTCACCAGCATTTAACCTTACTATTCATACTATACTTTTACCTTATATTTTACCTTATTTTATCTTCTTGCTCTTTATTCTTACTATACTTCGATCTCCTCATTATTCTTACTATACTTCGATCTCCTCATTATTCTTACTATACTTTGATCTCCTCTTTATTCTTACAATCTCTTTTTCGTTCTTCCATCTCCTCTTTATTCGTACTATTACTTTTCATCTTCTATGATACATTTTATACCCCATTTTCAACTCCATGCTCCCCATTTCCATTCTCACTCTTCACAGAACCCTCCTTATGTCCATTTTCTTCATGTCCATTTTCTCCCTGCCCATTCTCTTCCTTCACCTCCTCCTCCTCCTCCTTTACCTCCTCCTTCTCATTCACTGGAACCTCCAATCCAACCTCCAACAAAACCTTCCTCACGGCCAGCTTCACCTTCGCATTCAGGTCCTCCACAGGCCGCCTCGCGCTCAAGATCATCGCGCGCAACAACGGCGACCGGTGCACCACGCTCTTCGGTGCGCTCTTCACCGCCTTGCCCACCTGCGACAACAACGACACCGTCTTCTTCACGTTCTCGTCCGGGTTCTCCGCAGTCAAAAGCGGAATCAAGTCGTCGCTCAACTCGTGGAACTCCTCCGAGTACTGAGCATACCGCTCCTGGACATCGGCAGAGTGCGTGGTGCTGAACACCCGATCCTGTTCCTCCTTTGTGTCGTAGATGTAATCCCCCAGCTCCACGTTATACTCGTTGAGCTCATCGCCCCAGTCGGAATCGTAGCCTTCGTACTTGACTGTGTTTTTGGCCTTCTTACGCTTGGGTTGTACCACTTCCTCCTCTTCTTCATCGTCCTCTTCCTCTTCCTCGTCGTCGTCGTCCTCTTCCTCCTCATCCTCGTACTCGTCGTCTTCCACCTGGAGGCGCTCTATTTCCTCTTGCGCGGCGATTTCCTCTGCGGTGGGCGGGTTCGAGCCCCATTTCACAAACAACTCCATGTCTGGCGGGTCGCGGGCCAACGAGTACGCGTTCTCCAACAAGTTGTCTTTGCGGCGCTTGGTGCTGGAATTGGCGAGGTACGCGTCGATCGCGTCTTTGCCCAATGGTTTGACGTCGTTGGTGTTGATCCATATGTATGTGTCGTCGCTGAAGAACCGCACCGGGATGGTTCGCGTCGATTGCCCTTTTTTGGACTTGGACTTGGGGCGTTTGCTCAAGATGTGCAGGGGTAGTATGGCCTCGTCAAGGACCATGGCTGGCCATGGAGGGTATCCTTTGACTTTGGCGAGAACTGTTGTGGTTGGTTCCATAAAAATAGCGTATCAAAGAAAATAGCGTATCGAAGAAATAGCGAAGCTATTTTCTGAGATCGCTATTTTCAAAATTTCATAGCAATGAGAATGAAATTAGACTATAACTAGAATTGCTATAAGAAAAGATAATAATCACATCTTATAATGTCTACTTAAATATACATCTGCCATCAATCATCGTTAGTGTATCATTTTCATTTGGCACGATCAGCACTATCATTTTTATCATTAGCACAATAATTTTGCATCTTCATTTATCATTTATCACCATCACCTACACATTCTGTTTGATTCTTCATTCGAACATTCTCTCTTCCACTCTATTATCCCTCTATCAATTAACTATTTCTCACTCCATCTTTCACTCTATCCTTCACTCTATCTTTCACTCTATCCTTCACTCTATCTTCCAATCCTTCACTCTATCTTTCACTCTATCTTTCACTCTATCTTCCAATCCTTCACTCTATCTTCCAATCCTTCACTCTATCTTCCAATCCTTCACTCTATCTTCCAATCCTTCACTCTATCTTCCAATCCTTCACTCTATCTTCCAATCCTTTACTCTATCTTCCAATCCTTCACTCTATCCTTCCCTATCAATTCCTTACCCCTCTCTACACCACCCCCTCCCACACATACAACCTCCCATCCTCACTCCCGCAAACAGCCCTGTTCGCGTCCTCGTCGTACGCCACGCATCCCAAAACACGGCTTCCCCCGTGCAACCGCTTGTAAACCTCCAACTTGTGGTTGCGGATCTCCACCACCCCACAGTCGGTGCCGTTGGCGATGTACCGGTCGCCGACATAGACCGCATTTAGTTTGTAGTTTTCCGAGTTGGACGTGGCTACGGAGGAGTAGGTGGGTGCAGCAATGTCATCAGTTCCAGTGTCAGATTTAGTAATGTCAGTTTTGGTTATGTCAGTTTTAGTAACAGTTTTGGTTCCCTGGATGGTTCCACTTTTGTAATTTCCACCAACTCCTCCATTTATATCTCTTACTCCCCTCCCCGCCTTTCCTTTCATCACCACGCCATCGCTCAAACTAACCAACGGCTGCTCCCGCACCTCGACCGAGTTCACTGCCGCGCTCGTGAGCACGTCTCTGACCACGACGTCGGCCCTCAAGTCCACCGTGTACAAAGCCCCGTCGCTGCTGCCCACGTACACCAGCGTCGCGCTCTGGCGCACGCAGTTCAAGTTGTCTGCGCCCAAGTTGGTGGAGAGTACGGGTTTTCGAAGCTCGTGTTGCCGCAAATCAAAGAGGTTCAATGTGTGCGCGGTCCCCACAGCGGCACACAACGAGCTGTTGAGCACCGCCACGCCGAGAGCCTGGTCCTGCCCGAGCCGGTGGTAGAGCGTCTCCTTGCGCTTGACCATGTCGAAGTAGCACAAGCTGTCTTTGGACCCCACCACAAAGAAGTCGGAGTCCGCGAGCGCGAGGCAGTCGATGGGGTACGCGTTGCGCCACGATCTGTCGAAGGAAGCTGGCGGGGCTGGGGAATTGAGGTCGTGGAGGTGGATGCCGGCATCTCCCGCGGATGTGGCGATACAAAAGCTGGTGTTTGGGATCAATGTCACAGAGCTGATGGCGGCATCAAAGGAGTTCATAAAGAAAAAAGGAATATAGAGGAGACTTTATGGAAGGCAACAGAAAAACTTATGGAAGGGAAAGGCAACGTTAAAATATGATGGCAATCGTAGATCTAAACTATGAGGTCTACTTATGTAAATGATGATTTTATAGTAAATTTTAGTGATCAATGCCAGTAAATGAATGATTATTAAGTTTACCACTAAATTCATGGAAAATTCATGGAAAATTCATGGTAATTCATCACTAATAATTTTCATTCATCACAATCACTGATGAATACCATAAAAGCAAATACCTAGGTTTACCATTCATCCTATTCATTTAAGGTTCATTCGCCATTTCATCCAAATTCATTCAAAATCCATCTCAAATTAAATTCACCCAGTAATTCATTTCGCAACTTAACCACTAATAAATTCACTAATAATATCATTCACTAATAATCCACTAATTATCACAACTACTCCTTCCCTACTAGTTTACTCCTTCCCTACTCATCCCCACCCTTCCTCCCACTCCCCACCTTATCTGGAAAAACAATCTCCACAATCACTCCACACCCTTCGTATCTCCACCTTCTGATGCCAGTACACAAAATTAGAAATCTTCTAGAAAACCGGAAAATTGCTCGGAGTGCTTTTGCCCAACATCTGCCCACATTGCTGCCAACATGTGTTACCAAGCACTACACCATCAGATTGACTACTATTCACCCATTCACCGTCGTTTCCTTCATCTTCTACTCACCTGCTATTCTCCGTATCATCTAATCCATCACTATCTATTCACTTCCCTACCTCGATTCCCCTCTCGCTTTGTTGGGCCGTTGTATCCGCTCAGGTGATGCCGATACGGAGCGGGGAATCCTCACGAATCTGCCTGTAGATACCACGGAACAACTATAGGTGTTTCTGCCGAGAGTGGTCCGGAGTTGCTACCGAGATGGCTGTACTTTGTGATCACCTCAGCCCACGAGGTGCGATTGGTCCGAAATCCCTGTCCGAAACGAGAATCGTCTTATTTCAGGAGAAAAACTATTGCAGCCAAAAAAAGAGTATTTATCAGGGGGAACCGCAAAATTACCACAATTCTAAAAGTTCCAATTGAGCGTGTATTGTCGATAGTACATCAATTGAGTTCAGTCACCTTCAGTTATCAACTACAATAAACATCAATTGAATAGTCAATTGACCCAACTGACCAATTGATACAACTGACCAATTGACATCAATTGACATCAACTATCCAATAACCACCAATTGCTTTTATTGACATTCTATTATGGGTGACTATTTGACCCCCTCGGAATTGCCGCAGCCAAAGCTCAAGCGTACCAACACTGGTTTCACACCAAACCAGATTGTTGCGCTTGACGCCGCTATCCCAGAGTCCGCAAAGCACCTCTGGCGCAAGTACTCCCAGCTCAAGAGCTTCGACGGTGCTGCGGTCAAGGAGTCGTCGGTCCACGACACGCTGATCTTTGAGCAGAACTTTGTCCGCCATGTCGAGACCACAATTGCTCGTAACATGTACAATTGTGACAATCTCGGTGCCTACCAGGCTGCCCTGAGCACTGTTCGTGACGCACTTCTCGTGGACTGGGCCAACACTCAGCAGCGTCAGACTGTTTACGACGGAAAGCGTGTGTACTACCTCCTGTTGGAGTTTCTCATGGGTAGAGCTATGGACAATGCCATCATCAACTTGAAGGCCCGTGATACCATCAGCACCTCGCTCCATGAACTTGGTTTCAACTTGGAAGACGTCTTGGAACAAGAACCTGATGCTGCCCTTGGTAACGGAGGTCTTGGCCGTCTTGCGGCATGTTTCGTCGACTCGCTCTCCCTGAAGAACTACTCCGGTTGGGGTTACGGTCTCAACTACCAGTACGGTATCTTCCAACAGAAGATCATTGATGGGTACCAGGTCGAGGGCCCTGACTACTGGCTCAAGTACGCTAACCCTTGGGAGATTGACCGTCAGGAAATCCAAATCCCTGTGGACTTCCATGGATACGTCTACGAGGACTACGACCAGAGTACTGGTAAGCCAAGAAAGGTCTGGTCTGGATCTCAGAGAGTTTTGGCTGTGGCTGCGGATTTCCCAATTCCTGGATACAACACCGAAAACACCAACAACTTGCGTCTTTGGAACGCAAAGCCGACTCACGAGTTTGACTTCACCAAGTTCAATGCTGGTGACTACCAGCAGTCTGTTGCTTCCCAGCAGTCTGCGGAGTCCATCACCGCGGTTTTGTACCCAAATGACAACTTCGACAGCGGAAAGGCTCTCAGATTGAAGCAGCAATACTTTTGGGTTGCGGCGTCGCTTTACGACATTGTGCGCCGTTTCAAGAAGCTGCAAAAGGAACAGTGGGACAAGTTCCCTGACCAGGTTGCAATCCAATTGAATGACACCCACCCTACTTTGGCCATTGTTGAGCTCCAGAGAATCTTGGTTGACCTCGAGGGTTTGGAGTGGGACCACGCGTGGCTGATTGTCACTCAGGTGTTTGCCTACACCAACCACACCGTTATGACCGAGGCTCTTGAGAAGTGGCCGGTTGAGCTTGTTGGAAACTTGTTGCCTCGTCACTTGGAGATCATCTACGATATCAACTTCTTCTTCTTGAAGGACGTGGAGCACCGTTTCCCTGACGACCGCGATCTCTTGGGCAGAGTCTCTGTTATTGAGGAAGGTAACCCTAAGAGTGTTCGTATGGCGTACCTTGCCATCATTGGCTCGCACACCGTGAACGGAGTTGCGGAGCTCCACTCTGAGTTGATCAAGACGACGATTTTCCGTGACTTTGTCAAGGTGTTTGGCGAGAGCAAGTTCACCAACGTGACCAACGGTATCACTCCACGTAGATGGTTGCGCCAGGCCAACCCTGAGTTATCCAAATTGATCAGCGAGAAGTTGGAGGACCCTAACTACAACTATCTCACGAACTTGGGCCAATTGAAGAAGTTGGAGAAGTTTGTGGATGATGAGGAGTTCTTGGTCAAGTGGGACAACATCAAGTTCAACAACAAGCGTCGTCTTGCCGACTTGGTTCAGCGTGAGACGGGTGTGATTCTTAACCCTAACGTGCTTTTTGATGTTCAGGTCAAGAGAATCCACGAGTACAAGAGACAGCAGCTCAACATTTTCGCGGTGATCTACCGTTACCTCCGCATCAAGGAGCTCCTCAGCGAGGGCGTTTCTGTGGAGGATATCAAGGTCCACCACTACATTCCAAAGGCGTCGATCTTCGGTGGTAAGGCTGCTCCAGGTTACTACATGGCCAAGACAATTATCCACTTGATCAACAAGGTTGGAGATGTTGTGAACAACGACCCTGAGATTGGCGACTTGCTCAAGGTTGTGTTCATTCCCGACTACAACGGTTCGAAGGCAGAGATTATTTGTCCAGGATCGGACTTGTCGAACCACATCTCGACCGCGGGTACCGAGGCCAGTGGTACTTCCAACATGAAGTTTGCGTTGAACGGAGGATTGATCATTGGAACTGTTGACGGAGCCAATGTGGAGATCACACGTGAAATCGGCGAGGAGAACATCTTCTTGTTTGGAAACTTGGCTGAGTCTGTGGAGGAGTTGAGACACAAGCACATCTACGAGGGTGTCCAAGTTCCTGAGACTTTGGCCAAGGTGTTTGGCTCGATTGAGAGCGGACTCTTTGGCAACGCCGATGAGTACCGGTCGCTCATTGACGGTATTAGATACCACGGCGACCACTACTTGGTGAGCGACGACTTTGACTTGTTCTTGCAGGCACACAAGAAGTTGGAGAAGGTGTACGGCCACCACGGTGGCGATGCCAAGGACAAGGACCACTTGAACAGATGGGTCAAGAAGTCCGTGTGGAGTGTTGCCAACATGGGTTTCTTCAGCAGTGACAGATGTATTGACGAGTATGCGGAGAACATCTGGCACGTTGAGCCATTGAATCAGTAGTGAATAAAGTAGAGTGAGAAGGTGTAGGGTAGAGTATAGTAAGAGATGAGAAATTGAGTAAGAATACTGGATAGAAGATTGGATAGGAGGATAGGAAGATTGAATAGGAAGATTGGATAGGAGGATAGGAAGATTGAATAGGAAGATTGGATAGGAGGATTGGATAGGAGGATTGGATAGGAAGATTGAATAGGAAGATTGGATAGGATATTGGATGAGAATAGATTATCGAATAAGAATATCGAATAAGAATATTGGATAAGATAAGAATATTTTAATAAGAATACATTAGGTACCAAAAGAGGTATCAAATAAAGTATCAAAAAAGGTACCAATAAAGTTATCAAATTGTACCAAAAAAGGTATCAAATGTATCAAACCCTATAACCTATCCAATAGTATTTAGTCATCAATAATAACAACTATCATAACATTCCCATGAACATCAAATGTTACCACAACCTCACCAAATTTTATACTACCTCCCTTACATAATCGGATCACTTTTATCCTTTTCCCGGAATTTTCATTCAATCTGCACCTGATCAGGCACATTTTTTGGCACCACCTTATTTTGATGATGTCATGATCTAACCCAGATCCATGACCTCACACCATCGTCGAGGAGTCTCCAGTTGTAGTAGCACCCTCCTCATCTCACGTCTCCGACTTTTCCCCACTTTTTGGTAGTTTCTCGTGTAATACTGTTTCAGGCCAATTCCGTGCTTACATAACGCGCAAAGCCACCTTCGTTCTTTAACTTTGCCTCCGCAAGCTACGGACAAAGAACGAATACCAACACCGTTAACAGAACAGCGTGTAGAGAACAGCGTGTACAGACTAGCATCTACCACCACCACACAAACATCACCTGTATCGTCTAATGCGCTTATACCAACTAACACTCCTTGTGTTTGCTGCGCTCACGTACGCTATTCCACCGAAGAAGGGTGGAACGCGTGAAGAGTACTTGGTGACCAAGCTTCCGGGAATGCACAGCAACGTGGACATCGAGGACCTTCCACTCATGTTTGCCGGTCAACTTGAACTCTTCCCTGAAAATGACACCCACTACTTCTTTTGGCGCTATGCGGACAACCACAAGAGACTCCCGGAGAACAAGGGAAAGACCATGTTTTGGCTTAATGGAGGTCCTGGGTGTTCGCTGATGGACGGCGCCTTACTTGAATTGGGGCCTTTCCGTGTGAATTCTGACGAGGAGATTGTCTACAACAATGGGTCATGGCACAAGCTTATGGATATCGTATTTGTGGACCAGCCACTGGGCACTGGTTTCAGTTATGGAAAAGAGTATGCGTCTGAGTTAGGCGATGTTGCCTTTGACTTTGTTGTGTTTTTGGAGAAGTACTTTGAGTTATTCCCCGAGGATGCTGACAATGAGATCTACCTCGGAGGTGAGAGTTTTGCTGGGCAGTATATTCCGTATATTGCGTCTGGTATTCTTGAATATAACAAGAGGAATGCGAACAAGAGGGATCACAAGCAGATCAATCTCAAGTCGTTGTTGATCGGAAACGGATGGGTTTCTCCGAATGAACAGAGTCTTTCGTATGTTCCGTTCTCATTGCAAGCCGGAATCATCGACCAGACAAACCGCAAGTGGCTGCTGATCTTGAACCAGCACCAGGAATGCCAGAAAATCGTGGACCAGATCGACGCCATTACCGACGACAAACCGCACCTTTTCGAGATTGAATCCGGGACGTGCGAGATGGTGTTGAGTATGATTTTGGAGGCCACTGCAGAGCTCCAGGGTGCTCGTGGGCTGTGCTACAACATGTACGACTACACTCTCAAGGATTCTTATCCATCGTGTGGAATGAACTGGCCACAAGAGTTGGAGAATGTCACGCCATTCTTGCGCCAGGAGACCGTGATGAGTGGTCTCAACTTGAAGCAGCACAAGAAGTGGCATGAATGTTCCGGAAGAGTGCACTCTCACCTCAAGGCATTGAACTCGGTGCCAGCAGTCCACTTGTTACCAGACATTTTGAAGGAGATACCTGTGGTGTTCTTCAACGGTAACAGAGACATTATCTGCAACTACCTCGGAACGGAGGGTTTCATCAAGAAGTTGAACTGGAATGGCCAGAAGGGATTTTCCGACGACTTGAGAGTCGCAGACTGGGAACATGAGAAAGAGAAGGTGGGATACATCAAGAGCGAGAGGAACTTGACCTTCATCAACGTCTTTGATGCTTCGCACATGGTTCCGTATGACAAGCCCGATGTCCTGAGAGCTTTGATTGATCTTCTTGTGGGCAACTACGACAAGAGAGAAAACGATGACGAATTGACCCTCGTCACGTATCCTATAGGCGAAAGATTCGCCAAGAAGCCAACACTTACTGATCCTGAGTCTCCGGTGCAAACCGCAGGTTTGGAGGAGCCCGAACCAGTTGAGACTGGCCCTGTTGAGACTGGTCCTGTTGAGAGTGGTCCTGGTGAGACTGATACTGAAAAGCCAACTACTTCTTCGAGAGTCGACCGGTTGATTCTCTTGGTGGCATTGGTGTTTGGTATCTGCGGCATCTACTTGGTGTACCAGGCCTTCACCACACGTGTTCCGTCGATCATCAAATCTGGCGGTGGTGGAAACGGCAAGAAGAAGAACGTCCAGTGGGCAGACCAGTTGAGACGGTTCCAGGAAGATGACCCAGAGTTCCAGAGACAGAAGAACCAGGGATTCTTGTCAAAGACGCTCGACAAGTTGAAGGGAACAGATAACAGAGGAAGATATGCCCCAGCACCGGACTACGAGGACATAGAGTTGGAAAACACACCCGCAGAGGACGACTTCATCATTGCAAGTGACGACGAGGAGCAGGGGCATGTTGAGCCCAGTCACAAGGGATAGGACATAGAGAATAAATGAGGAAGAGCAGAAAGGAAAGAGTAGAAGAGTAGAAGAGTAGAAGAGTAGAAGAGTAGAAGAGTAGAAGAGTAGAAGAGTAGAAGAGTAGAAGAGTAGAAAGAGTAGAGAAAAGAAAGAGTAGAGAAAAGAAAGAGTAGAGAATAGAAGAAAATAGGAAAGGATAGAAAAACCATGATTATCGATAATTGAACAGCATCTTTGAATATCCAATTCTTGCTAATCTTACATATGTTCTGTAAACCTGAATATCTTGTCCTTGGTCCTCATACTTTTTTCGTGCACCCACCAATCAAAAAATTTCACCAACACCATGTTCAGATCCATCCGCAGTATGGCCACGGGCCAGGCTGTATTCAAGGTGGCACAGCCGCCCAAGTACACCTTGGCGTCCGTGCGCTCGTTTCCATCGTTGGAACCAACCACATTTGTTCCACTTCCAGCCGACTTTTTCGACGGTCCATTGAGAAGAGACTTCTTGTGGAGCGCCGTGGTTCACGAGGCCGACAAGGCCAGAGTTGGTTCCGGTAATGTTCCAACCAAGGGAGACAAGCCGTTCTCCAACAGAAAGTTATTTCCACAAAAGGGAAGTGGACGTGCTAGAACTGGTGATGCCAACTCCCCCACCAAAGACAATGGTCTCAAAGCACACGGAATCAAAGCCGGCCACGACTGGTCCACAGAGTTGCCAAGCAAGGTGTACTCGAAAGCCTTCCAGAATGCATTTGCAGAGCACTACAGAAACGGAAGATTGTCTATAATTGGAAAGGGCGACCAGCCAGTGATAGAAGCAGACTCCGACATTGTGGACTTTAAGTATCCTTTCCAAGAGGCAACCAAGCAATTCGTGCAGAAGCACGACTTGGAGAGATTGAACTTGTTGTTCATAACAGACGTCCAGAGAGACAACTTGCTCAACTCTACCGAGTGGGCTGGTAAGAAGGCCGATGTCTTGATAAAGGAGGCCGTCGAAGTCAGAGATCTCTTGAAGGCAAACAGAGTTTTTATCGAGTTGCCAGCCTTGCAGTGGTTCATCGGTAAGCATAGCATTTAATGTATATAGTAATGGGAGGACTTCTAGTACTTCTGAGCGAATATAGAAGTCCGAGTATAAATAGTAATTCTGAAGAGCAATTAAAGGTAGACAAGTAGAGGTATTCTGAGAGAAAACTAGGATGAGACAAGGTGAAAGCAATAGTAGATTTGAGCTCGCACGAATATAGATGAAGCCTCTCTTGATATGCCAGGCTCAACTTACTTGGATATATGTTACATTGTAACGGTAGAATCTAACTTAGTATTAGCTGCTAATTGGTACTATCGGCAACTTGGTATTGTCACCTACTTGGTATTATCACCTACTTGGTATTATCACCTACTTGGTATTAGCGACTTCTTAGTTTTATTTCCCATTAATCACCACTTGATCTCTTTCTTAAACTTAATGGTATCTTGCAACTTTCATGCTGCTTCCCAAAATGGAAATTAGCCCTATATCACGTGCCCTCTATTAGGGCTTCTCCAGAAAAGTTGTGTGCACACTCAAAAAAAATTTGCTTGCACCGCACAGTGCGCACTCTGCGGGAAAAAATTTCAATACTGTTCGAAAATTTTAAAGACCTTTTGAATTTTTATTTGTGATAGTACTATAGGAACAAGTCAAGATGTCGTTAGTCGTTCAAGAAGAAGGTTCATTCCAGCACATTTTGCGTTTGTTGAACACCAACATTGATGGTAGAATCAAGATCATGTACGCCTTGACCAAGATCAGAGGTGTCGGTCGCAGATACTCCAACTTGGTCTGCAAGAAGGCTGATGTTGACTTGCAGAAGCGTGCTGGTGAGTTGACCCAGGAAGAATTGGAGAGAATTGTCACCATCATGCAGAACCCAACCAACTACAAGATCCCAGCTTGGTTCTTGAACAGACAGAAGGACCAGGTCGACGGTAAGGACTACCACGTCTTGGCCAACAACTTGGAGTCCAAGTTGAGAGATGACTTGGAGAGATTGAAGAAGATTAGATCCCACCGTGGTATCAGACACTTCTGGGGTCTCAAGGTTAGAGGTCAGCACACCAAGACCACCTCCCGTGGTCGTTAATTTTATTGAATTATTTGCTGGTGCGTGCATTAAGTGTTAGGTCCATCATGCTCATGTAATTTAATATATCATAGTTGTACACATTTGTAGAATGGAGTGGAGAGTTTCAGAAGATGAAGGCTAGAACTTCGACAACCTCGACAACCTCAAGTACTCAAGAACTCAAGAACTCAAGAACTCAAGAACGCAAAAACCTCCAAAACCTATTGATGAATTTTTACCAATGAAGTACTAGGTATCCAGATAAAAGGTCACTGCTATCATAGCTGTAGTTGAGCTGGTACTTGAAAACTGCTACCAGCTCCTTCATTCATGGTCCCAACAACAGTTGAAAGTATCACGTTGTTTTTGGTCACATGATTACACTCGTGACTATAATCGAATTTGTCACCAATATCATATGTAAAGTTAACCAAGCAGATCATAAGTCTAATCCCCACTAACTTTTATTCCTAAGTCGGTAAAGTATAATCAAGATTAGGTTCAAGTCACCGAAACGATAAAGTGTAGTTACCATTTGTTGTCATTAATTTTACCGTGAATATAGTTGTTCCTTCGATATGTTAATTGTTATTTCGATATACTTCCAACATTCGCACTTTTGGTTACTTCGCTTTAAACTCCATCATTCATCACTTAAACTCCATCATTCATCTCTACATCATTTATCTCGTTACTTCGTTAATTTCTATAAATACAATATCGCGTTTCTCTTACGACCATGATCCGGTTCTCAAGCTGAGCAAGTTCTGAATCACCACACCTTCCTTGGGCTTGTTCGCACTGAGCTCACCCAAAGGTTGGCGCTCACTTGTAGCTGCCGGTCTTGGCTCTGACTTCATTATAGTGGGCTGGTTTTGGTTTTCCTTGTCATTCACAGCTGCCAACTTCTCCTTCACCTTTGAGGAGTTGTTTGGCATCAACTTGAATGTCATTGTGGAAGTGGTAGTGGAGTTAAGGAATGTTGGCTGCTTTTTCCTCGTTTCATTAAGTACCAAGATAGAATCGTCAACCAGAGAGTCTGGGTCCGCCAGTGTGTTAGGCGACTTTGTAGGGGTTGGACCCTCGTATGAATGCGATTTCACTATGCGTGGCTTGAGTGGTGTTGAGGAGATGATTCCAACAGGAGTTGGAGGTACCAGTGTCACCAGTGAGGTGATAACTGGAACGACTGGAGTTGGTTGTGGAACAATGTGAACGGTAGGAGGCACTGGTAATAACTCAGTGACCTCTTTTTCTTGCGAGCTCTGCTTGCGCAAACTCTGTCTTTTGTTCTGGAACCAGATCTGGATCGCCTTCTCAGTCATGTTGACCTTCTTGGCGATCTCTAATCTGCGCAACTTGTTAGGGGTAGAGCCGATCTCAAACTCAGTGTTCAAGATAGACAACTCGTTTGGGGATGTTCTTCTGCGCTTGCGACGAGCTAATGGGGCGTTGTCGATCAGTGGCTCCTGGGATGGGAAGGTGGCTGGGGAGTGTGAAATGAAAGCGTATGCTTTATCCTCGGACTTTCTCTTCTTGACCTCGGTAACAGAAGTGTCTGCTTCCTCTTTTCCTGTAGGAGTCTGCATTCCGCTGTTGTTTGGAGTAGGGTATGGGAGTCTGTAGGCATCCAGTATCGAAGGCAACTTAAACAGCGAGTTGAGCAACGATGACAATGGAGGAAGACATGGTCTGCTATGCGATGGTGTGGAAGGGAGGGTGGGTCTCTTTGGAGTTTGGACGAACATTGTGAATGATAGTATAAGTAGTTAGCGAAAACACTTGAAATTATGGAGGGTTGTTTTCGGGGTATGCAAGGTATTTATATTTAGATCGAACATTATTTCTTCCAACCTTGGTATCATGTATCTCATATATGCGGAACGCTCAAAAATGAAATTTTTGCCCTGTGTTGACATGTTAGCGCGACAAATTAAACGGTCTAGTGTTAGGAAGCTAGGGTAATTTTCAGGGGATTGTCGGGTTCTGTACCACAAAATGAAAATCTTTGTCGAAAAAGGCAATCCATTCTCGAGCTTTGCCCTTATAAAAAGGTTAATAATTCTGCAAGCGTGTCTTCGATTGCAATTAGTCCTCTCCTTTCGGAAAATTGATTTCCTGTGTTTACTTTTCCACGCTCTTTGTTTACATTTTGTGAAAAATTGACAAGGAGGTTCAATTTTTCGCGTGTTCGCGTTCGCATCAAGACTTTAATTGGCTCCACAAAATTCATTCTTACCGTTTTCAGTAATATGGTTTCCCTTAATGCGAGCTATTTTCGCAGTTAAACGGGTCGAATCCTTTCTTCTCTTGTTCCGACACTCATCGAACGCGCCTGCACTCTGTTACTTGTTTTTGAGTGCGTACCCTCCCGATCCTTCAAATTGTCTTTGGGCCCTTACACGAGAAACTCACAGAACATTTTTTTGTCCCCTAATATGCACCTTCCGAAGCGCAACCGTGCAATTTTGGTGTTATTGCAAGCTTCTTCCATGTCTTGTTCCACCTGGATTCTATGACTCCTGTCCCAATGCGGAAATTTCACTACAGCAGTTGAACCGTCCCACTTCTCTGGTAAAATGGTGCCATACACAAATGGTGCAACCCTGCTTGTGCTCTTCAGACTGCCATAGCGCCCCTGGCCCTCCGTCCCTTCGAATAAGCCTTTAGTGTCCCCTTAGTCCTAGTCGAGAAATAAGATCGCGGTACAAAAATTTTGGCCATCGACGTAACCGTGCCACAAACCGACAATTTCCTAACGAAGGATATAGGCAGCGTTTCCAGGCGCGCCATTTTAATATTCTGACGGTCTTGTGAAACTGCGAGAATTGTTCGCAGCCGTGTCGATTCGCGAGGCATGTGCGAGTTAAACTTCCTGGTCGCGCTACCGCGACCCTAGACGAGAATTGCACAAAGCACAATGGATTGGTGAATCCTGTCTCTGAAACAAGTGCGTCGATTGAACAAGATACAAGTAGATCAATTGGTGGTAAACAAGAGTAAACAAGTAGTTCAATTGGCGGTAAACAAGAGTGAACAAGTAGACAACAAGTAGTGAACAAGTAGACGGCAGTTAATGGGTAGTTGGCCGTCGACTAAATGATCCATTGTGTTCGCGTTTAGTTGTATGATTGGCATTGGCAGTGATTCGCGTTTACAGAGTGTTCTGGAAGCGACGTGGCGATGCTTCTTCGTTCACAAAAAGTAGTCCAAACGTTTGATCATTTTGCTGCAAAAACTTTTGAATTTTAGAAAAAATCATCTAAACTTTAAAGGTCCGATCAAGGGCGAATGGAAAGGATGAAAGGAAAGGGGAAGGAAAGGGAAGTGAAATGAGGAAGAGGGGAGATTGAGGACTGAAGAAAGAATTAGAGAAATGGAGGATGAACGAAGTGGAAGATTAAAGAAGTGGAAGATTAAAGAAATGGAGGATGAAAGAAGTGGAGGATGATATCAAAGAGAATTGAAGAGGATTCAAGAGGATTAAAGAAAACCAGATGAGGTGATGATTGTCATATTGATGAAAATTATGTCCTAACAAGATTGCACCAAAAACAGTTAGAATAGACAAGCACCACCAAACATTCCCCCACACTATACCTTTCCTGAAATTCAATCATTTTTCAAACCTGTTCCCAAACTTCACTCAATCTAGATTTACAATCATTTTCACCTTATACTTGTGTTTTACAATCATTTTCATCTTATACTTGTGTTTTACATTTTCATCTCATACTTGTTGTGTCCTCCTTGCAGCCATCCAATCTCCGAGTGATCTTGTGACTTGCGATGCCCACGTGCCCAACACATGACGTTTTCTCGGAACCGAAAAATAAGCACGACAGTTAAACACCCACAATGAGCAGACCTGGTACCATACTGGGGGTTCTAGCGGTGTTGCTAATCATACTATACAGTGCGTCGGTTTTGATTAAGAACTACAGCAGTAATATTGCAATTAATTCGTTTGTTGAGACTTCCGAAGTCAGTCTCACAGCAACTCAAAAGGATGAACTCAAGAGGTTGGGGCTTACGCACAAAACTCCGGTCCGCATAGTGACTACAGTTGATGGTGCCGTCCACGAGCAGGTTGTCCACGGTCGTTTCCTCCATCTTACTGATTTCCACCCCGATCCATACTACAAAGAAGGCTCCAGCATCGAGGAAATGTGCCATTCCGGTAAATTGAAGCTGGATGAAGGAGCAGGTAAATACGGAGATGCGATCTTGGGGTGCGATTCCCCAATGGTTCTTGTTGAGGATACCGTCAAATGGATTAAGAAGAATTTGCGCGATAAGATTGATTTCATTGTGTGGACAGGAGACAACGTTAGACATGATAACGACCGTAGGTTTCCTCGTACAGAGCAGGTCATTTTCGATCTTAACCAGGAGATAAGTGACTTGTTATACGACACCTTCAAGAGTACAAACGACTCCAACATGCGCAGTATGGATGTGGACTTGGTTCCTTCGCTCGGAAACAACGATGTCTACCCACATAACTTGTTCCTGCCTGGTCCTACACTTCAAACCCGTGAGTTGTTCAAGATTTGGAAGAACTTTGTGCCGCAAGCACAACTCCATATCTTCAACAAAGGTGCGTACTTCTTCCACGAGGTCATCCCAAACCATTTGGCCGTGTTATCGCTCAACACATTATATTTGTTTGATCTGAACCCATTGGTCGACAACTGCGACTCCAAGAAGCAGCCCGGATACCAGCTCTTTGAGTGGCTCGGATACGTTCTCAAGGAAATGCGTGCTAGAAACATGAAAGTGTGGCTCTCGGGTCACGTTCCTCCTAATGGTAAGAACTACGACATCTCTTGTTTGAGAAAATATATAGTGTGGTCCTATGAGTACCGTGATGTTATCGTCGGTGGATTATACGGCCACATGAACATTGATCACTTCATCCCGTTGGATAGCAAGGCCGCATACAAGAGCATCAAGGACTCTCTCCGTGGCCAGGAATTCGCTTCTGTGTACAGTGAGGCTTTCGACGATTTAGATGAGGAAGACGAGCGCATGTTTGCGTTTGGCGACGACGATATCCGCATTGCAGGCGGTGTTCCGCGCAACAAGGTCACTTATATGGACTCCTTGCGTGAAACCGTGTACGCAGCAATCAAGGGAACTGCGAAATCCGGAGATGATGGAGAAAGATACGCCATTGCGCACGTGAGTGCAAGTGTGGTTCCAACCTTCAATTCTGGTCTCAGAGTGTGGGAGTACAATATTACGGGTTTGAAAGAACAGGCCGAGCTCCACAACCGCTACAAGTTTGCGCCATGGGACCAGTTTTTCTCGGGTCTCGAGGAATTGATGGAAACTACGTACACCGATGACGATGAGTTCACTACCTTAAAGAGAGACAAAACCTTCCCTCCAAAAATGCCCAAGAACTTGAAGTTGGGACCAGCATATGTCCCTCAGACATTCACCCCGGAGAGATACGTGCAGTACTTTGCCGACTTGGACAGCATAAATAAGGGCAAGAAGGACTTCTCCTACGAGTTGCAGTATGCTACAGACGACAAGTTGTACGGGTTAAAGGACTTGACCGTAAAGGAGTGGCTCGCTTACGGACGTAAGTTGGGTAAGCCGCTTAAGAAGAAGGTCAAGAAGGCCAAGGAGAAGAAGAAGTTGCAGAGTATCTGGGAGAACTACGTTCACAATGCGTTCATCAGTTCTGGATACGAGACCGCAGGTTATGGTTAGGGAAAGGAATTGTGAGGATATGTAGATAGTAGATGAAAAGGATAAAATAGGAAGGGTGTAGATGTTGGATGTAGTCGATGATGAAATGTATGATAAGATGGCTGATAAGAATGCGTTTTTGTGGTGTATAGGGCTCCAGCCCTATTCCACGTGACCACAAACTTTCCTATTTTTAATTTTTTCTGAAAAATCTTCCTACCCTGGCACTGGCGGTGGAAGAAAAACTTTACCAACCAACACTTTCTTCTCTTCATCTTTGGGTCCATTAAAAATTCCTAACGAATAAAACAAGTCGAAATGGGTGGCGCTCGTCAAAAGAAAATTGAATACTTCGCTAAGCTCCGTGAGTTGCTCGAGGAGTACAAGTCGATCTTCGTTGTTGGTGTCGACAATGTCTCTTCTCAGCAGATGCACGAGGTTAGAAAGTCCTTGAGAGGTACCGGTGTTGTCCTCATGGGTAAGAACACCATGGTTAGAAGAGCCGTCAGAGGTTTCCTCGCTGACTTGCCAGAGTACGAGAAGTTGTTGCCTTTCATCAGAGGTAACGTCGGTTTCATCTTCACCAACGGTGACTTGAAGGAGATCAGAGACGTCATTACTTCCAACGTTGTTGCTGCTCCAGCCAGAGCTGGTGCCGTTGCTCCAAAGGACGTCTGGATTCCAGCTGGTAACACCGGTATGGAGCCAGGTAAGACCTCTTTCTTCCAGGCTTTGGGTGTCCCAACCAAGATTGCCAGAGGTACCATTGAGATTGTCTCTGACGTCAAGGTTGTTGAGGAGAACGGTAAGGTCGGTCCATCTGAGGCTACCTTGTTGAACATGTTGAACATCTCTCCTTTCACCTACGGTTTGACCATTGCCCAGGTCTACGACAACGGTCAGGTCTTCCCATCCTCCATCTTGGACATCACCGACGACGAGTTGGTTGGCCACTTCGTTTCTGCCATTAACGTTATTGCCTCCATCTCTTTGGCTGTTGGTTACCCAACCTTGCCATCTGTCGGTCACTCCATCGTGAACCACTACAAGAACGTCTTGGCTTTGTCTATTGCCACTGACTACACCTTCGAGGGTTCCGAGGCTGTCAAGGACAGATTGGCCAACCCAGAGGCTTACGCTGCTGCTGCTCCAGTTGCCGCTGCTGCTTCTTCCGGTGCTGCTGCCACTGAGGAGGCTGCTGCTGAGGAGGAGGACGAGTCTGACGACGACATGGGTATGGGCTTGTTCGACTAAGCGTTTAGTAGTGTAATACATTAACGATAGCTTATAAAAATGTAGAGAAAAGAAGATTAACAACCTCATCCAATGTTCATGATAACACTCCTCATAACTTTTTCATTTCCTCAACACATCACTAAACATTTTATTTTAACACTCCCTTCACTCTACATTTCATTTCCTCAACACTCCCTTCACATTTCATCTTTTTCTCTTTTTTCTATGGCTGCAAATAGCGGCTAAAATTATGTCACACTCTAGTTATAACACTGGCGAAATCACCAACTTGAGTTCGCCAACGTCGTACCCCGAAGTGCCCGAGAAGCGCATTTCCCACCTCTTAGCAACATTGGATATTCTACTCCACGACCGCGACCCCCTTTCCAACCTAAAACATGCCGTGAACGTAGCGCTGGAGTTGGAGAAGATGGTGGTGAGCGACGAGGAAATCACCTGGTGCTACGCCTTTTTCTTCACCAAGAAGCGGCTCGAGCTCTTGTTGCAAAACTTTGTAGAAGTGCAGCCCAGCGCTCAGGAGGTCCCGCTCGTACACGGCTTGATATCCAGCGTATTGGTTATGATCAAGGACGACGACGAAAAGAAGTGGTTTATGACGAGGGTATGGCAATGGGCCACAGTTGAGTCCACATCTATACAATTTAAATTGTTGGTGTTGCAGCTATTTTCGCAGGGTCGAGTGCTCCAGTACTTGGACACCATTGCCATTCACAAAGACTACACATTGTACGTTGTTGCGGTCTTGTATTTGCTCAGTTTGGAGCATGTTGAGGAGCGCTTCTCGTTTCTCCATAGGAAGGTGTGCTTTCGGCTCGAACAGGTGGAGTTTCGGAGGCTATTTCCGGAGGAGCTCAAGATACTTCGGGAACGGATAAGAAATGGACCTGAACGAGTCTTTGACGAGGTTTCTTTCAGGGGAAAAGTTGAGAAGAGAGGTGTATTGAAGAGGATGTATAGTGTGTTTTCATGTGGGTGTTGAAAGGAGTTGAAGTAAAGTGCTAAAAATTGTGGGTTGATATTTTCCAAAAAAATTTGGAGAATTTTATATAAATCTACAGCGATATCGATGATTGTTTATTTACATGACGGAAGAAGAAAAGGAGATGAGAAGGGAATTGTATTAGAATGTTCACCATCAGAATTCAAGATAAAAGAAAAGAAAGATAGTGTATTCTAATAGAGAATTTCTCATAAATCAGAATATAGATAGAATTTCTAAATCAGAATTTCTAAATCAGAATTTCTAAATCAGAATTTCTCATAGATATTTCTCATATCATATTCTCATATTCTCATAGTTATTTCATCAGTGAACTCTAACGCTTTATTCTCTTCATCTCCAGTATTCTTACTCGTAGCATTTTAATGCATTCCAGCTCCTTTCCATTCTCTTTCTCATTCCTGATCTCGTCCTATATTCTATTTCTTCTTGTTTTCCCCCACTCTCTTTCCTCAACTCTTTCCTCCACTCTTTTTCCCCCACTCTCCCCCACTCTCCTTACCTCCTTCTGTACAACTCTCTTGCCTCCTCCTCAATAACACTCTGAGGTCTCACCACCGGCTTCTCCATCTGCTGCGACAACTTCAGAGGCTTTGGCCACTGCTCTGGCAACAAGCCTGCTCTCTTGAACAACCAAGACACACGGTCGCTTATGTCGGCACCCACACCGATCCAGTACTTGGTTCTGTCAAAGTCCAACTGGACATCCTTGAACTTTTTCACGCCAGCGGCCTTCTCTTCTGGAGTCAACGCCACAGGCACAGGGTTGTATGTGCCCAAGACCTCCACGGGCAACGTGTCTCTGGCGGACCTCTTCTTTGCGACGACAATGTTGTACGTAGGGGAGTGTTTCCTGCCGAAGCGGGCCAACCTGATCTTCAATGGGGACTTCATGGTGAAGAAAAAATGAAAAAAATGAAAATGGTGAAGAATTAGAATTAAGATGGAGAGAGGATAAGGAGGATAAGGGAGGATAAGGAAGGATGAAAAACAGATGAAAAAACAGGATGAAGAGACAGGATGAAAAGACAGGATGAAAAGACAGGATGATATAGAATGACAAGAGAATGAGAAAAGAGAATGAGATATGATGGAAAGTGATTGAGATAGGATCAAAAAAGAATGAAAATTGATAGAAAATGATTATACTATGAAAGTATTGAGGAATTCTAAGATGAAGAATGATTCATGATTGAAGTATGAATATGGATAAGTGTATCCTTTTTCGTTGTATTTATCAACCTACTAATTTCTGACCTATTGATTATGCTATCAAATTCTGACTATGCTATCAAATTCTGCCCACTGATTATTTAGTCATCAAATTGTGACCTACTGATTATGCTATCAAATTCTGAACTACTGATTATGCTATCAAATTCTGACCTATTCTATACCCATTTTCATACCCATTTTCCTACAATTCGCTACCATTCAATTCTCTAATATTCTCTTTATTCTTCTTACTATTCTCCTTATTCCTCTACTATTCTCTTTATTCCTCTACTATTCTCCTTATTCACTATTCTCTTTATTCCTCTTACTATTCTCCTTATTCACTATTCTTTTTATTCCTCTTACTATTCTCTTTATTCCTCTACTATCCTCCTCATTCCTCTTTTACCTTCCTAATCTATAACTTCTTCCTTGCCTTGAACTTCTGCTTTGGCTTCTGAATGCGTCCCTTCACCTTCTTTGGCTTGGCCTCCTCCTCGTCATCAGACCAATACTCCTCATTGGCCTTCTTACCCTTGGCCCACTTCAACTTGTTCTTCTGACCTCTGACTGGAGCCTGCTTCACGGCGTCCAAGTAGGCGTCGATTCCAGAACCCTTTCCGCTCAACGGATCTGCGTTTTCGTCAAACACGAGCTTTCCTCCCTTGGTCTTGAACTCGTCCTTCTTCCTCTTGACATCCGCCAACGTCACCTTCTTTGGCTTCGACAGCGAGATGTTGGCAAGCATCTGGCGATCAAGCAAGTTAAGAGGCTCGTCTCCGGTGTTCAAAATAAACTGGTTGGACTTCTTACCCTTCTTTCCAGTATCTTCGTCATCGCTCTTTTCATCGTCAGAAACATCAGAATCATAAAGGGCTTCTTCATATGCAGAAACAAACTTCTTCTCCTTCTTGGCCTCACCTTCTCCCTCCTCTTCCTTGTTTCTCTTTGCTCTGTTTCTAGTCTTCTTGATGTTGGCCACCAATTTCTTGTCGTCCTCAGGCATTGCTTCTTCAACGGCCTCGACTCCGAACTTTCTCACCAAACGCTCCACAATGTGCTTGACCTTCAGCTTGAAATGTCCCTTGTGCTCGTGCGACCATCTCATCAACTTGCCCAACAACTCGCCCAAGTTGGCTCTGACCATCTCCTCAGGAAGAGACAAAACCTCCACCTTGACGAACCCAATGGCACTCTTGGCAATCTCTCTCGAGTTGTGCGTCAAGAACAACTCAACCGTAGATGCAATCTCCACAAGAGTATCAGCAGGAAGCTTGTCCTTGAACTCAAACACCAAGCACGAAACTGCGGTGATGGTGGCCGAGATCATATGTGGAGCCTGTGCGGCTAAACCAGCAGATACCATGGTGAAGTACTCGGTCAAGTTAGCCTCAGAGTTTGGAGTCTCGGAATCAAATCCTGGAACCTTACTATTCTCAACAACTCCACCCTCCATCATCTTGTAACCCATCTTGTTCAAGATCTGGTACGAAAGCGATCTACTGCGCTCATTGCTGTCCTTGGTCGACATAATTACCTCCTGCACAACAGATGGGATAAAGTACAAGTCACAGGGCATGGAAAGAACCAAGTCAATGGCTGCCAAACGAGATGCTCTAGCAGAAGGAAGCACATCTTCAGAGCTTCCAATGATCACCTGTTCAATGTCACCAATGAAACCGGCAATGGCAGCGGTACCTTGTTCGGTCTCGGCCAATCTCAAGAGAATTCTGTAGGATCTCTTCTGCAAAAGAGTGTCTTGCAAGGAGATGGTCAGCGAGAAGATGGAAAAGAGTGCATTGTGCAGAGAAGCAGGAACATACTTGGCCATAGCAACAACCAAATCCATCATGGTAGATGCAAGATTATCACCATCCTTCTTGGTCTCCTCCATACCTTGCTTCAACAATCCACAGACCTTGTTGAAGGTGGTCTCCAACTCATCCTTAGGAATGATCTGGAGATACACATCAATGGTCTCCAACACAAACCCACGCGAGTCCAGGTTGGTGGAGGAGTAAACGTTGAATAAAACACTCAACAAGTTGACGGCCTTACTAGAGAGATACTCCAAGTTCTTCTTCAGTTCCGAAATAGGAAACTCTTCCTGAATGAGCAAATCATCAGCCAAAGCACCTTCAGCATATGCGACGTTCGACTCCACCAAAAGTCTCAAAGCATGGCAGATCGAAACACGCAACTCAACCTTGGAGTACATCAAGTCCGAGAGCGTAGCAGCAAACGCATCGTCGAAAGCAGTGGTTAAGTCACGAGGCAAGTCACAAAAGTGTGGGAGCAAAGACCAGATCTGGTCCACAATAGTCTCGAAAATCTTTGCGTGTAAGGCAGAGCTCAATGGGATCTTCTTCTCGAAAACCTCCACCAATGGTAAGATCTCCCTCTTGTAGAACTGCAACTCGGCCAAGCGAACATTGTCTCTCAAAAGTGGCAACATCCAAGCTCTACCATTGTTACCCTGTCCATTCAAGTTCAATGGTAAGGTAGACAAAACCACTGCTGGTCCCATGGTTGAAATACAAGCAGCAATCACATCCTCGGCTTCCTTGTTCGGGAACTGGTCCAGCTCGTTGGTTCTCCACTCTCCAACAGTCTCCAACACAGAGAGGAAGTCAGGGTTGCATCTGGAACGCAACTTGAGAATAGTCGCAGATACAAACTCAAGAATCTCCTTCGTCGCAGCCTGGTACTTCACACTGAATAATTCCGAAGTCACGTGCTCGGCGATGAAGGAAACGACGTCATCGATGAGTTCGTAGATTTCCGCGGTGACGCCATTCTGGGGGGTTGGTTGTAAGAGGAAGGTATCTGGGATGGTCTGAGCGACGATTGCGATGAGGCACTGCGACGCACTGACGTAAATGTCACGGGTTTCCGAAGACAAGAACTCGGATACAATAGGCAACACCGACTGCAATTTCGTCAAGCACACAACAGGGTTCAACTGTGCGTAGGACTCCATGGCCTTAGCGACCACGGCCAACCACAGCGCAGCCAAGTGTGTGTCGTTGACACTTGGTTTCAAGTCGAAGATAATGTCCAATACCTTACCGAAACGTTCGGCATAGATCTCGTCTTGCATGGACGAGAACAAGCCCTCGAATGCCGCAAACGCCAGGGAAACGAGGAACTGGTCACTGGTTTTGGAGATTTCGAGTAAGACATCACAGAGAGGCTCGATCTGGGCTGCTGGCCAACTGTTTGCGGAGGTGATCTGGGTGATGAGTTGCAAGCAGTGGATGATTTGAGTGTTGAGGTCCTTATTACGAGACTTCTTGTTATCTTCAAGAAGTTGTGCGAGTTTCTTCAAACTGACTTCTCCAGCGAGAGTAGCAGCAATATGGATTGGGGAGGGCGAAGTTGGTGGGTTACTCAACACCTTGTTGATGGCCTCCTGTGCTCTCTTTCTAACCTTTGGTCTGGGGTCGAACGACAACTCCAACAATCCCAACAACGCTCTTTTTGGCGAGACGTTACCAGAAGAGCTCCACTGCTGGTGGTCCTGGGCAAGGAGAAGCGACTCCAAAGCACCGATGGTGGATCTGACCAATGGGGCATCGGCATCGGTAGACGTGAGTGGGGTTGCCAACTTGGCAAGGATCTCTGCGAACTTGGATCTGAGCAATGCTGCTGGGGTGTGTGGGAAGAACAAATCAAGGAAGTAGGTTGTAGTAGTGGCCAAACCTGTGTCTGCGATCTCGTCTCCTTGAACTGCCTGGTCAAGAAGGGACAAGAATGAGACAAAGTATGCGACTGGGGTCTTTTCATTCTTCTGCTCTTCGATATTCTCCTCCACGGCGGACAAGATGACGGCGAGGTGCCTCTGGTTGTCGAGCTTGGACGTGATTTGCGAGCGGATCTTGGCCAATTTGGCCTCGAGCTCAAGCTCCGTTTGTGGGTCCATTGCGATGAGGTGAAAAAAGATAAAAAAGGAAAAATAGAGTAGGAAATATAGAGGAAAAGAATAGGATGAAAGTAGGAAAAGTAGGATTAGGAAAGTAGGATTAGGAGAAGTAATAAAGGATGAAAAGAATAGGATTAGGAAAAGTAAAGGAAAGAGCTATAGGAGAAATACAGCAATGATTTGGGTTAAAGATAAAAGGTAATGAAAAGTATGGTGAAGAAAAATGTAGTGGTAGAGGTATTGATAGATGAGAGGTACTGATGGGATTACAGATGATAATAGATGAGAGGCACTAGAAGAAGTCGAAAATGAGGTGGAATAATCACTTTTCATACAGAATATTCTGGCTCAATCATTTTTTCATAGTTGCAAATGACCAAATGTGGAAGAGAATCAATTGTTCCAATTTCTTCAAATTTTGCAATCAATATCTACAAATTTTACATTCAGTATCTACAAATTTTGCAATCCAGTAATTTCTACAAATTTTACATTAATATCTACAATTTTGCAATCCAGTATACCTACAAATTCCAAGTAATAAACCTCCAAAACCTATTCTATTCTAATTCTTCCTCTATTATGCATCCAAGTCCAACTCATTCAACAAACTGTCCACCACCTCCATATCCCTATTATACTTCATCTTCGCAACAATCATCACCTTCACATCTTCAAACGCCTCCAAGTCCCCAAAGGCCATCGGCTCAAAGTTATCGGTGACTCCGTGCTTTCTGCCCAAGAAGTAACGGATATCATCCACCAACTCAATGGTATCTGTGGCCTGTCTCTCTTTGATTCTGTCCGCACTCTCGCCAATGAGCGTGAGGAGCTTGTTGCGCTCATCCTCGTTCTGGTAGATATCCAGCAAATTGTGCGCCATCATCTTCGTGACGTGCTGCTCCAACTTATAGCACCGTGTCTGCCACGCAGCACGGAGGAGGTCAAACGCATCGTACCCTGTGACCTCCTCGAGAACCGTGAACTCGTCCCAGCTGAGCTCCGTAAACCGGGTCGAGATGTTCAACGCACAAACAGTCTTGAGACGGTCCAAAAGGAGCTCGTCGGCCGCAAAGAGGAGCTCAATGGTGTTTTCGAGTGGAATCGTGGCCAAGTCGTCGTGGTAGAGGAACGACAAAACCAACTCCGCAGACACCCGCGTAGCGATACTGGTGCTGAGGAGCAAAACAGGGACGTTTTCTGACCCGAATGCACTCCAGTCGATTGTGTTGGGGTGGTCCTTTAGCTTTGGTGCAGGGACCGCGTTGCTCCCAAACATCTCCGACTTGAACATGGTGTCAAAGTATGGCGACCGCACAAGGATCGATTTGTGAACAGGGTAGTAGAAGATGTGAGAATCTTCCACAACCCCAACAATGGCATCGGGAATGCACTCGGAAGAGAGGAGGGACGATTTCTGCGAAGCGTCAAGGTATGAGGAAATGTCTAGAATTTCAAGGTCAGAAAAACCCTCACTCAGATCATGTAAGTTTTCAATGTAATCACTGTGAACTCCATTTTTAACATCGGACTTTTCATCTTCATCAACCCTTTTAACGTTATGGGTTTCTTTGACATCATCTTTGGCAACTTCCTTGAGACCTTTCTTTCCATTGGGATGTTCTTCTTCTCCATCTTCAATGTTGTGTTCGTCTTCTCCATCTTCATTGTTGTATTCGTCCTCTCCATCTTCATCATTGAATTCACCCCCCTTTCCATCATTTACATTGTTGCATCCTCCCTTTCCATCATTTTCATTGCTGCATCCTCCCTTTCCATCCCTTACCACCACCCCCACCGTATCCTCAAAACTCCTCCTCAACAACTCCTTCATATCCGCCCTCGCCTTCTCTGCAAACTGCGACGTGAACTTGTTCTTTAAACGTGCGGAACCCTTCACATCCTCACCCTGGAGCTCTTCCACGCTATTCACCAACTCATCCAACCCCAAGCTCTTCGCATACGCTGCCAATTCAGGGTCAAACGCAATAGAGTACGTCCGCAAGTACGCATAGTCCACAACCAGCTTGAAAACAAGGGGATCAACGTCTATCTCCACCACACTGCGGTCTTTCCATTCAGTGGCAAACTTCTCCCGGAAGTACGCCGATCTTGCGGCAAGTAGGAACCGATTGAGCCGGAACTGCGGGTGACTGCCCTCTGAGTGGCCATTGATGTGCGGGAAGTCAAACAATACGTCCGTAGTCATGGCCAGGAGTGACGTTATGTGAGCGGCAAATGGCTGGGTGGCGTCCACGGCTTTGGAAATGTCGAATTCCATGAGAAGATTACGGATCCGGTCAGTGAGAGCTCCGTAGATGCATCGAGCACCTTCGAAAGTGTCTCTATCACATACCGCTCCTCGCAGTAAAAGCATTTGGACAATGCGATAATGTCCACATATCGACAGGAGAATCAACGGCAGGTTGTCCCATTCGTCCACTTGGTTGATATCGAGGTTGGGGGTCGATAGGAGACTGTCAACAAGCTCATAGTTGCCTGTTCGACATGCATTGCAGAGGTCAATGAAGACAGCTTTGAGGTCTTGACTCATGAGAAAATGAAAAAAAGTACCAAAATTATAAACCCATGTAACCCCAAGTAACACAAGCAACATAAAACCCATATAACCCCAAGTAACATAAAAGCCAACATAAAAGCCAACATAAAGCCTGAGTAATAGAAAACCCAGGAAACTCCCACAGGTATCATTCATACAAGATAAACAGTTATATCTACATAACCAATATACACACTTCATTAAAATCTGTGATTTTCACAAACACAATTATCACCAAAACACTATTTTGCCAAATCTTTCATGTCTTCCGAATCGCGTATGCAAAGAACGTTCCTCCGCGTAAACAACGCGTTTCGATGGAAACGCAAGGATAGTGGAAATGAGAGCGGCTGCAAAATTGCCATGGTGGACACTAGTTTGGGTGCAAAAACAACAGATTTGAGTACAATCGGGAATGATAAAATATCCGATACTTCTAGACCCGATAGTGATAATGGCTTTTGTGAGGAAGCGTCAGAATTACCGATATCTGACAAAATGCTGCCAAGTTCCTATCAAAATTCCCACTTACCATCAACCACTCTGAGTTCACCAGCTTCTCGAAATTCCTACTCTACATCTTCATCTCCAACTTCTTACTCAACGTCATCTCCAAATTCTTACTCACAATCGCCAACTTCCTCAACCTCAATCTTCTCCAAAAAACAACCGTGCTACGATTGCGACCCAGATTACCTCGACAAAGAGGCCGCAGACCTCTTCCTCCGCAGACTTCCAAATATCCGCGCTACTACATTAGCTCATTATAAGCGACACAATTCGACACTTGTACATAATTACCCTAATTAACATCCTTATTACCACACACGTACATTATCACCAACATCCTTATTACTTCAACATATGTCCGTCACCACCCTAATTAGCATCAAATTCCATTATTGCCCTAATTAGCATCAAATTTCCATTATCACCCTAATTGACATCAAATTTCCATTATCACCCTAATTGACATCAAATTTCCATTATTGCCCCAATTAACATCAAATTACTTTCCATTATTGTTAGCATCCATTACTTTCCATTATTGCCCTAATTAACATCCTTATTACTTCAGCTCAATTATAAAGAAGGAGACAAACTGGCAGTATCCACATCAACTGCACTATTGAATCCATCCTAACCCTTCTCCCTCCTCAACTCTTGTCATAATTGTTGATAAACAACTTAAACACCTTGTGCTTGAACCGGCTTGCCTTCGTGGCCTTGTCGGAAACACGCGAACTTGTCCGCTTGGCCTCATTGGACTTGGCCTTCAACGTGCCGTACTCATCAGACCCGCCTGGACGCACGGCATTGTAGTCGGTGTGGTCCGTCGAAGTGGTGGCTTGTCCAGACCGTCCCGTGCTCAATGTCGGAGTGGAAACCTCTTCAGGGAGCCCGTTCATTTGGCTCGCCAATGGTTCTGCAGTGTTCACTTCCAAACCGCTGTAGGATCTGTACTGGAGCGCGTGTGGGTTCAAAGAGGTGTTCGCATCGGTAGCAGGTTCCTTTCCTACAAAAGCCGTAGAAACTTCTGGTGTGTGTAAGTTTGGCTTGGAAGGAGCAACAGCTTCGTCACTTGGACCAACATCAATAGCAGCAGAATCAATGGCAGCATCAATGGCAGCAGCATTGTCGGTGGAGGTTGGAATAGGAGGGATATCAGCATGGGAGTGAGTATTCTCCTTCGGAATAGTCTCAGTAGGAATAGCAACAGTAGGAATAGTCTCAGAAGGAATAGCCAAATCAGGAATAGTCTCTATAGGAACACTCTCTTTAGGAACACTCTCTATAGGAACACTCTCTATAGGAACACTCTCTTTAGGAACACTCTCTATAGGAACACTCTCTCTAGGGATACTCTCTTTGACTCCAATTTCCTCTTCTCGACCAACAACCTTCTCAGGACTGGCCGACCTCTCGAGATATGGCACCTCAATACGGCTGCTTGGCATATCCGGGTCATCCAACTCCGTCACCTGGGGCTCGAGATCAACCACCTCGGGCTCCGAATACGTACTGCTCGCACCATCACTCACCTCGGGAATAGTCGCGGCCGCCACATCCGGAGTGGGAAGATCATGAACTCTAGGAGTGGATGGTGTAGCCGGAGATAAACCATGTGCAGAATGAGTAGAGCGAACTGCCGGAGATGAAGCGTGAGCAGAATGATTGGAGCGTACTACTGGAGATGAATCATGTGCAGAATGCACCACTGGAGAAGTACTAGCAGGTGCAACAGGATCTTTTGCCTCAAAGGCCGGTCCCAACTTACTTGCGATCGCACTTTCAGGGATCTGTGTAGCACCATTATTCCCACTCTCATATATCTCCACCGCCACTGGGCTAGAAATTTCCACGGGTTCCTCCTTCTTCTTTCTGAACATCGAAAACGTCCGCTTCTTACGCAACTTCTTCTTTTCATCCGCTGCTGCTGCTAATTGGACCTTTTCTGATTCCTTTCTCAGCTTTTCCGCTTCCTTTTGAGCCTTTTCTGCCTCCTTTCTTTCCCTTTCTGCATCCTTCTGGGCCCTCTCTGCCTCCTTCTGCTCCTCCTTCTCCTTCTCCGCTAACGCCTTCAGCTCAATCTTCTCCTTCTCTGCCAATTCCTTCTGCGCCTTCTTTTCCTGTTTAGCGCGCTCCTTGCGCGTCGAGCTCGAAACTTCGCCGCCACGGAGCGAATGCGCAGCAAACTCGCGGTGGTGCGCAGAGTACCGCGTATTGGAAGTGACTCCCCCCTCCTTGTCGAAAGTAGCAGTCGGCTTCTCAGGGTTCTTCAAAAACTTCTTGGGGCTCTCTTGCTTTGGACTTGCTGGAACCTCAGCAGGCTCAACACGGTCTCCATAAACCTTCTTGTACGCAGCCTGCATCGCGGCAGCGTACATGTCGGCACTCACATCCAACGGATTCGCTTTCTTTGTACCAGCCAGAGAAAGAGGCATGTCGTACGTTGGAGCAGGAATGGTTTCAACGCGGTCATCGAACTTTATAGAGCTCTCAGGAGAGTTGAACGATGGAAGGTCATCATTGCGCGTTTTAGTCGCCACGTGACCCTGGCGAGTCGGAGATCTCGGGCTTAGTTGTTCGGTTGGAGCACTGAGTACCGGGACGGGGTTTGCAATGACCTCGGTGGCATTGATCTTTGGAGGTTGTTGCAAGTCCTTCACTGGGGACACATTAACGGGTGATTTCGAGGGCGCCTCCAATTCCGCGATTTTGGCCCCTTCCACAATCTTCTTTTTGGGCGACTTCTTCGCAACTTCCAAATCATCGGGTGCATCGGCAAATTGCTCGTCTGTTGGAGACGACACCTTCAAAATCAGCCGGAGCGGTTTATTGGAGGCTGCGTCCGACTCAACCGCGCCGCTCTCCTGATCAAACTCCAGGTCAAGCTGCTCCAATTGGGGCTTTTCGGATTTCTTGAACGTTGGTACCTTTTTCTCGGACGAGGCGTGGCTGCCCACCGAAGCATGGCGGGCGTGCGTGCGAGCTGGGTGGTACGCAGCTGCAGCTGCTGCCGCCAGAGTCGAGTGACGACCTTGGTTGTTCAAGTTCATTGGTCCGTCCAATTCGTAGTTGTAGTCAAAGTCGTGCAAGTCCTCGTCGATCTTATCCAAGTTGATATCCACAGTCATGGAGTTCGTGCGACCATTATTGTTGCTAGAGAGTGAGTTGGTCCTCGAATTTCCCCGCGAGATGTTCTTGGTGGTCGTCTCAATGATATTGGAGCCATCGGGAAGTGTCTTGACGGTTTTCGTGGTGATTGACAGGGTTCTTCCTTGTGCATCCACGACCCTCGTAGTCTTTGTAGTGATGATTACTTCGTCAAAGTCTTCATCAATGCTGTCAGAAAGGTGATGTTGTTGATGTTGTTGATGTTGTTGATGTTGTTGATGTTGATGGTGCTGTTGTTGAAGTTGGTGCTGTTGGTGGTGCTGTTCTCTCTGTCTTGAACTTTGACTTGTGAGTGAGTTGTACCTCCCTGATCTAATACTTGCGTTTCCTGGAGTATACGAGGGCTTTGGGTTGTACACCACCTGGCGCAAACCAGAGTTGTTCTGGAGAGAGTATGTACGCGCTGGTCTTTGTTGCTGTTGTGGAGGTTGCCTTTGTTGGTTTTGTTGGTTTTGCTGGTGCAACCTGAGAGCTGCCAGAGCTGCCAGGCCCGCGCCACTGGTGAGCGATTGAGTTCTTGCGGGACCTTGCTGAGGGAGGCCATTGGGTGCCACACCGCTGGAATTCCCGTAGTTCCGGTCGTACCGATGGATCAACTCGTTGTATTTGGCGAAACCCTGGTACTGGTCCGCTTTGCGCTACATGGGGTTAGTAATGCGGGAAACAATGCGGATTTCGCAATTGCGTGGTACTCACCGATCTCGAGCCGAAAAATCCAACCATGTCTCGATAGTTGTTGATTCGTGGGACACAATGGATGGCTAGCCGCTCCTTAATATAATTTGTGTTTACAGCAATTACCACGGCTAAAAAACAAGACTCTGAATTTCGGGACTGCAGATAGCACCAAGTCGGTCATGAAACTGACAGCAACTGGACGGAGCAAGCAGGATACAATAATGCAAGAGGGCTAATAAGAGCAACGCAGAGCCAAATGGAAACATGATGGAAGGATACAATGGTGGTAGGAGATAGATGGTGCTACTGAATGAGATACTCTGGCTGTTGAAAGTGGATTTTCAAACGGCTGATCATGTCTGAAACTAAAGAAACCATAGAAACGTAATTATATGCAAATTACTATATGCAAGATCTCTAAAGAACTTAATGATATAGTCACTTTGTACAATTTATAGTTTACACTTTGTACAATTTATGGTGACTGTACCATAACTCTTTGCACACTTATATACTCTTTATACCTTCTACTATGTACTCTTTATACTTTCTACTATATACACTCTTTGTACCTTCTACTATATACACTCTTTATACCTTTTACTATATACACTCTTTACTAGACTCTTTTATACACTCTTTCCTGGTTATGTGCAAACCTGACAGCTGTGGCTTTGTGTTAATTTATAATGTAGAGAAATCACAAGTTCGAAAGTCAGTTCAAAACTCAGTTGATGCAAATTACTAAGTTGATACTCGAAACATGAACTACCCTCTATCACTACTTTCACTTCATTTTGCTTACAAATTTTATTTGTCATGGTGCCACAATTACTAACTGCATAATTTTTTTAGTAATGGCATGGAAGATCATAAAAGTGGAGCGTTCCCTTATTTAAAGCCCCAATGATCTGGTGGTTGGCTATAATTCCCATAGCATACATCTACTATACAATGACCGCAACCATATCAAAGCCACAACTTCCAGCTCTTTTCTTTTCGCACGGAGGACCAAACTTCATGCACCGGAAGGACAGTGGAGTTCCCAAGGTGTATGACTTCTTGAAGAAATGGGGTACGGAGATCAAGAACGAGTGGCGTCCCGAGTACGTGGTGGTGGTGAGTGCCCATTGGCAATCACACCTGCCAAATGAGGCCAACATTGCTGTTCCGCAAAAGGACAATGCTCCAAATGAATTGGTGTATGATTTCGGAGGCTTCCCCAGACACTACTACACCGAGCAATTCAAGTCCAGAACCTCCGTCAATTTAGCAAGAAACATCAAGTCACACTTGGAAAAAGCCGGCTTTAAGTCCAACCTAGTCAAGCGCGGTATCGACCACGGAGTCTGGGTTCCGTTCAAAGTGGCTTTCAGTGACTATACTTCGGTGGATCAACTCCCCACAACTTCTGAAGCGGTGGACCTCGAAGACACTCCAGTGATACAGGTCTCGCTTACACTGGACGAGGATGACTTCGATGCGCACTTCAAGCTTGGAAGAGAATTGAACAAGATCCGTGAAGAGAACCCTCGCGCGCTTGTGGTGTTGTCGGGTATGTCGGTGCACAACTTGCCCGACTTGTTCCGTGGCAGTGACCAAAGCTACTCGGCCGTGTTCAACCAGGCGATCCGTGACGCCATAAATAAGACTACTGGAGGCGAGGAGTTGTTGCAGGAATTGAAGAAGTTGCACAACACTCCACTTTTCAAGAAAGCACACCCAACTTCAGAGCACTTTGTTCCGTTCGTGGTGGCCGCGGGAACTCTCTCTGACGACAAGCAAGCCAAGGAGTTGTTCAATGCTGAGCAGAAGTCGCTCGGATGGGGATTCTACAAGTTTGAGTAGGGAAAGAGGAGGAATATAGAGAATATAGAGGAATATAGAGGAATGGTATAGAGAATAGTAGAGAGTTTTATAGAGAATAGTAGAGTATTATAGAGAATAGTAGAGTATTATAGAGAATAGTAGAAAGTATTATAGAGAATAGTAGAGAAAACTATAGATAAATACTAGGAATAGTATAGAGGAATACTAGGAATAGTATAGAATAGAGATGATTAGAATAAAAGATGAATAATCATCGATGATAAATTATCATGAAATCACTAGGAATAAGTGCTGTTGTAGAAAGTATGTAATTCTATACCCCATTTACTTACCTTCCCAGTATCTTACTCTCATTTCTTTCCTTCCTTCTACTCCATCCTACTGTAAATCTTAAATCTTGTTGATTTCCTTTCTATTATATGCTCACTTCAACAAATCAGCCAAAGCACCCTCAATCTGCTGCTCGTTCAAGCCGTCCAACTTGGCCTTGACCTCTCTGCCCTTGTCGAATCTGGCAATCAAGGCTGGGGCCACACCGTAGCTCTCTCTGACCAACACTGGCAACTTGTAGTCGGTCTGTGTCTTCAAGGTCTGGTAGTTTTTGGTGAGGAATGATCTCAACGGCACCGACGCCTCGCCGGTCTGCGAGAGGTGGAATCTCAACTCTCTCAATGTGCTAGGGATTATGAACTTTCCGGCCATGGTGTAATCGGTTTTCGCTTGATTTTACTGGTGGAAAAATTATTCAGCGACATGCGACAAATAGATTAAGAGAAATGGGTTAAGAGTCAAAGGATTAAAAAAGATTAAAAGTCATCAAATACAGATAGATTAAAAGTCATAAAATACAGAAAGATTAAGTCATAAGAAATCAAAAAAGATTAAAAGTCATGAATTATCAGAAAGATTAAAAGTCAAATTTTATAATCCTTCAAGTTCAGGTTAAAAGTCAGAATTATTAAAATGACAGATTAAGAGACTTATAAAACCTTATTCTACCCCCGTAAAGCTAATTCCAGATAAACAGTCCACCTGAAAAGATGCCCTGTCACTACCGAATGACATTACAGCAATCAACCGAGAGGCTGTGTAAATCTTATCTACAAATGAAGTTGAAATCAGCTACTTCCTCAACCATTTCCTTCCTCAACCTCCTTCCCCAACCACCTCCTCAACCATCTCTTTCCCAACCACCTCCTCAACCACCTCCTCAACCATCTCTTTCCCAACCATCTCTTTCCCAACCATCTCTTTCCCAACCATCTCTTTCCCAACCATCTCTTTCCCAACCATCTCTTTCCCAACCATCTCTTTCCCAACACCGTTATCCTTCGTTCATCATTCTTGTTCTCCTATTCTTATATCCGTTATCCGCTCGTACAATGGTTTTACACCCTGTGCAGATTTTGCGGAACCTAGTTTTGCCACCAACGGTTCCAAAAATAAAGAGGCTATGCTCATGATTTAAATATCGCTTTGTGCCGCATCTGATCTCAGAAAGGCCCAAATGAGTGAATCAAAGGTACAAGCCAAACCGGCCAACCTTGGTGTCTATTTGGCCCTTCTTGTGTTGATGGCGTATGTGTCATGGAACCGCCATGATTCAGCCTTCAATTTCCGTCTCCCAGAGTTGTTCTCCGCGTTAACGTCTGGGGACAAGAGCTCGAACCCTGTTGTTTACTACGAATTGCAACAAGATTTACCAAAGCTTGACTGGAACTCCAATCTTTTTAAGAAGACTGCGCTAGTGTATCCCGTGACTGCTTCGATCCACGTTAAGCAGGAGTTCAATGAGGTGTTTGCAACACTTGAGGTGATCAATACAGATATCACCGGACCAAGTGGACTTATCGAGGTCAGTATCGATGACGTGGTGGTGATAAGGAGCAAAGCCCCACCAGCAAACAAGAAGACTTCGGTGGCAACCACTTATTTTGACATTTCACACTACGCAGCCCTTCTCTCGGATAAGAGCAGAGTAGACATGCATTTATTGGACGGAGGAAACGTGGAGGTATCGCTAGACATCGGTGTCAGGTTCAACAAGACGAAAGCACAAGAGCCTGATGTGATGTTCAGCACAGCGTTGAACCCCACTGAAGTTCTTCCATTGGAGAGGAACGACGATCAAGGTTGGGCGTATCAACTCCCACAGATAAATAGCACCAACACCGCTGCTCAATTGAACATGTTCTTGTCTTCGGTGGGGAGTGAAACAGACTACTATAAGAGTTCGGTGCATTATTTCTACGTGTATATCGGTGACTACTTCGTTGGGACAGTTGCACCGAAACCCACACTTCAGAATGAAGAGCATATTTCTAGACTTTCGAACAGGATCTTCAAGCCTGTGGTTGCACATGGTCAGTTCACCGGTATGGTGTACACCTTGAACTTAGTTCCATTCTTGCCCCTTCTTTGGGATGCAGAACAGGCGTTACGCATCACAAAGGCGATTCCATTCCAGGGCAACGGGTTGGCACATTCTGAGGGACCAGTACACGGGAAGAACTCCACTGTTTTGGAGGCCGCACACGATGAAAACTGGATCGTTTCCACGAGTATGTCGGTTTGGAGGCACGACGGGGTCGAAAGCTGCACAGGCACCTTGGAGAGCTCCACAAATATGCAGCATATCCACAGTTATATCGATGAATTACCCAAGAAGACCATATGGAGACCAACATCGTGGAGCAAGCAGTACAATGTGACACTCAACGCGAACCATACTGCACGTTTCGATGTTGCTGGGGGTAATGACTCCAGTTCGTACGAGGTTACACAGCTCCAATGGGCGGAAATGACATACATGCACCCTGTACTGGAAACACGGGATCACGGACCGTACAGTGAAAAGATCACCGTGAAAGGAGCACTTCGTTCCACTAACATTGCCAACACGCAGACATTTGTTATCTGCAGTGAAACTAGGGAGCTTGCACTTTACGAAAATCGTAAACTGCTATTTAAACGTCGATTGTGGAGAAGTCGCGGAAAGTGTCGGGGCTGCTCCTCACTCCGAAGTCGGTCGAAGCCGTGTTGAGCACCGAAGTGAACGTGCCGGGGAGCCGAGTGCATGCTGACGAGAGACTCCTGGGAGGCAGACTGCCAGTTTCAGAGTTCTCATTCGACCGGAACGGAGAAATTAAAAGAGCCAAGGTTGTGAACCAAGTGGTGGAGAAGAGATGACTTACGATAGATAACGCAATGAATGAACCAAGCACAAAGCGTAGTTTGAACAAAAGCGTAGTTTCATAACCTGTTGCATTAAACTGTTCCGTGCATAGAATGCGAAAAAACGGGGATACGGAGGTGGCTGATTTTCAAGATTTTCAAAGAGAACAGCGATTTAAACCAGATGCAATGTAGGTGTATCTTCAGTTAGCTGATATAACACCAGCTCTTCGCTCCAGCTATTGTTGCGTTGTGGTTTATTGTCACCCCTGCTGACTAATTTTGCCACTATTTGATAAGCGATTTTTTTGACCACCGTCCGCACGGCTCATATTGCACAATGCCCTGTCCGCCAGAAGATACCGCTTCCGCAAAAGCGGTTCCGGAAATCAATAAAAGGATCGTGAGGGTACAAAAAGATAGAATAGCATCTCAACGAGGTTAACGTATAACGGGGTAAAGCGTATAACAGAGAACAGGTTAACATCTATAACAGGGTATCTAGATATAACAGTGTATCTACGAAGACATACCAGTAGAAGTCCTACCAGTAAAGACCTACCAGTAAAGACCTACCTACCAGTATCTACACCTACCAGTATCTACACCTACCAGTCACTACACCTACCAGTATCTACCAGTATCTACCAGTATCTACACCTACCAGTATCTACACCTACCAGTCACTACACCTACCAGTCACTACACCTACCAGTCACTACACCTACCAGTATCTACCAGTATCTACACCTTCTATGTCAACCCGTCAGCTAATCGATGAATACACACTTTTACTAGGGCCAAGACCCTCCAAGCACCCTTCCGACAAGAGTTTCTTGTACACACGTCTCCTACCATTCTTCATTGGAGTGTGTCTATTCACCAGCCAAGTGAACCATATTGAACTGGCGGTCGGGCAAATCGGAGCGTTTGTGGATTCCTACAGCATTTTCGCCATTTTCCACTCTAGTGAAACCGATGAGCAGAAGTACTTTGAGTTGCAACCTCCGGCGCCTCCATCAGAGAGACGAGTGAGCATTTTCACCAAAGAGCGGTTGACCACCACTATATCCACCAACGTGGGGCTCACACTGACGTTCCAAGAGGCGTTTTTGGAGTTGAATGTCACCAACAAAGGGTTATTACCGCAGTTATTGGAGGTCAGCATTGGAGGTGTTTCGATAGCGAGGTCAAAGACACCTCCTCCTACAGGAAGTGCGAGTACAGTCTTTGACATCTCCAGCTACCTCTCGCTTTTGAACAGAAAGAGATCAGTGCCGGTCACCGTATCTGTTTTGGATGGTCTTGCATCGGCAGACATCACACTTACATTGAAGGCCAATAAGAGGAAGGAGAAGCCCCTGGTGGACTTTTTCAATAGTGATAAGAGTGCCACTAGAGTTCAACACATCCCACTCAGCAGCCAGTGGACGAGCAGGTTACCTCGGTTGAGTGCAAACACCACTGTGGCACACCTCAATGTATTACTTTCCGGTATTGGCAGCGAAGGTGTGCACTATAAGAAGGCTAATCCAGTGAGATACTTTAACGTTTTCATTGATAATTTGTATGTGGGAACCATTAATATCAAGCCCACACTTTTGAACATGGAGCTGATCTCTCGCTGTCCAACGTCTGGAAGGAGTTTCAGACCAGCAGTGACCCATGGACAGTTTACGGGGTTCACTTACAAGCTCGACTTGATTCCGTTTTTACCGTTACTCTGGAGAGATGGTCATGTTCTTTCCGTGAGAGTTGCATCTCCTTTCCACGACATGCCCATGAGCGAAACACGGCAAATCACACGCGGATCGAACGCTGGTGCAGTCGACAACTCGTGGCTTATTTCCGCATCGCTTCTCCTGTGGGAGGTTCCTGAAGTTGTCTCTTCTGTCGGAAAGGTGGTGGATGCGAGAAACTCGGAGAAGTTGTACTCTGTGAAGCAAGAAGAAGATGACGAGGGTCACCCGTGGGAGTCGCGTATCAAGACCAACTTTGCTGCGAACGTCAACGCAGACTATACTAGTATGCTTGAGTTCACCACGAAGACCAAGGGCAAGTTGCAGTATAAGCTCTTCCTGCAGCAACGGTGTAGAATCGAGCTTGAGAAGCAAGTGCACACGGTCTTCCAGAACGGTCCATACAGCGATCGTGCCCAGGTTATGCTGTCGAACTCTTTTGTGTACAACCAGTGCAAGCGCGACACGCTGATTGTTGATGATGCCGCAAAGACCGTGACCCACCAGGAGTACGTGTACACGAAGTTCCCTATGAATCTCGTGGAACAGATGCAGAAGCAGGGAATCAAGCTCGTGCCGCAGAGCTTCGTGTTCACGAGCAATGACGAGGTGGACGGTAACGCCATAACGTTGAGTGTGACTGAGGAGGTGGACTCCAACAGCGCTACGTCTGTGTTCAGGTACCGCAAGAATGCCTACAGCAGGGTTGTGACGGTGCACAATGGCGAGGTGATTACAGGGATTGTTCCGATTGACAGAGATAAGGATATTTTGGGGCATATTAGGTTGCCTGTGGATGATATCAGTGTGGGTGCATAAGAAGAAGAATGTGGATAGGATAATTGAATATAATGAGAAACAATAGTAGAGTATTGAATAAAGAGGGTCAATAGAGTGATTGAATATAAGAGAAAAAACAGAGTAATTGAGTATAAGAGAATAAACAGAGTAATTGATTATAAAGAGATCAATGGCAAGAGTGATTAAATATTGATTAAGAGTAATGAATGGATAGAGTATTTGAATCGGAGTTTGATAAATTTTATGGTGGATGGGAAACATATACAAGGAGTATGAAAACTTGTATGGAAAACTTTCAAAACTTCATGCAAAACTTATAAATTTAGAGTATTGAAATTTCTGTATTGACGTAAGTATTTGTTAATTCCTTCATTCTACATCTTCCATATCACTTTTATATCTAAAATATCGACAGTGGCTTGATGTTGTGGATATCCTCCACAATCTGCGGCATTCCCGTCTCAATTGACCTCAATACCGCATCTATGCAGAGAAGAACCGATATTCCATCATCAGCCGTGCAAAACGGCTCGCTTTTTCCTCTAATGACGTCCACGAAGTGGTCTAGCTGTAGATCGAACGGAAGCTGTGACACTGTTTCCGCATCCTGTATCAAGTTTGTTTTTTGAATTGGCTGCAACCATGACTCTTCTTTTTCACCCTGCTGGTGGAACAAGGTGAGATCTGGAACCGAAAGAGTGCCCTTGGAACCAAATATCCTATAGAATCCCTGTAAGTCTTCACACATCGGAACCGTGGGATTCTCTCCGGTTCCACTCTCGAAGTTGAATGGAGAAGTGATGTTATCAGAACATATGAAAGTTCCCATTATACCATTTTTAAATTTAATTGTGAGTGCAGCACCCTCATCCACGTTCGGGAACTGCTTTCTCTGCTTCTTCAACAATTCAGCGTAGATCCTCTCAATTGGCCCAAATAAGTACTGGAGAAGATCCAAATCATGGACCAAGTTGATCAATAAAACTCCACCTCCCGTTGCACAGTCCGTTCTCCAAGGGCCCTCTTCGAAGTACTTTTCAGGCTTTTTCAATGCCCAGCTGCCCTGGAGTGCTATGACTTCTCCCACCAGACTCAAGTTCTTCTTTGCCTCCACGATATAGGGGTTGAATCTGCGATGGTGGCCAACGAGCATTTTAACGTTGGCCTTCTCTGTGTACTCCTTGAGAGCTGCGGCATCCCTCGGGTTGCTGCTAAGGGGTTTTTCCACCAAAAGGTGGATTCCATGACTCGCTAATTCGCGAGAAACTGTGATGTGTGTGTGGTTGGGCGTGCAAACAATTGCTCCGTCAGGGAGGTCCAATTCCGAGTCTCTACAGAACTGAATCATGTCTGCGATGGAGGAGAAGTGTCTTGTTTGGAGCAGCTGGGCCACGGGGACTGCACTGGGGGACGGATCCACAATGGCAAAAAGTTCACATGATGGGTTCTTGCGGACATGCGAGGCATGGCGAGGGCCAATCAAACCCGCGCCGATCACAACGATTTTCAAGTTCTTCAGCACTGTCATCGTGGTGAAGAAAAAATTTGTCCGGGGTAATCGTATGAATATTTCACAAAAAAAGAAACGGAGTTGAGTCATCGCGCTAAGATAAGAAATGCCTAAAGGGGTAGTGACTTCTGAGCGATAGCGAAGAAGTCACGATATGAAGAGTAGTTAGAAAGTGACTTTTGAGCGATAGCGAAGAAGTCACGATATGAACAAATAAGAGGGAATACACATGATAGAATATGATTGTAGTAGATATGAGTAGATTATGTTAAATTGTGTAGGCTATGTTAAATTGTGTAGACTATGTTAAAATATAATTGTAGTAGATTATGTTAAATTGTGATTGCAGTAGACTAATAAAATGTACAAAATATGATAGAATTGATAGACTACAAATACGAAACTTCGATATGAATCTCAATAATTGCAATGGAAAATGGATAGAAATGAAATTGATTAGACTGCAACATCAAAATTGAATATAAACCTATACTCTTTTACAATTGAATTGACTTATGCCAATTGATTTATATCAATTTCCTTATTCCAATTGACTTATATCAATTTCCTTATACCAATTGACTTAAATCAATTGACTTATATCAATTTCCTTATACCAATTGACTTAAATCAATTGACTTATATCAATTTCCTTATACCAATTGACTTAAATCAATTGACTTATACCAATTATATCAATTTCCTTACTCCAATTTTACATTACTCTTCTCATTCCAAATCAGTCATTATTTTAGCCCACATCGTATTTTCATTTTAAATTCTATTTTCTCCAATGTCCTTTGACATCAATTGGGACAAACTCACTGGCGAAAACGCCATCAGTGACTCAATCAAAGACTTCTTGGACTCGCAGTTCAAGAGCATCCTGCTACCGTCCTACATCGCCAACCTCCTGGTAACAGACTTCAGTCTAGGCGACCAGCCCCCCGAGATTGTGATCCGCCACATTGGAGACCCTTTCGAGGACTTCTACGAGGATGAAAACGACGAGCACAGAACACGCACCAACGCGAAGCTGAACCAAGACGGGCAGTCGCGGGAGGAGGAACAGGAGGAAGAGGAAGAGGCACGATTACCGTTGGATGACAACCAAAAAGAAGGTGGCGACACTGACGACGAAAATAATGACAACGAAAAGGACCACGAGACTTCCACAATTAACGACGACATACAAGCATTGAAGTTGAACGTGAGCCCGCCAAAGATCCCCGGAGAAGAAGCTACAATTCCACCGACTTTGGAGCGCTTACGAACTTCGCTGGACTCACTCTCACTCATCATGGGAAGCAATACCTTGAACTACATACAAAGTTACAGTTCTAATAATAACATAGGCTTGGGACCCACCGGAGCTAATACCACGCGGTCAGATTCTCCTGTGCGCAATCTGCCGCTTAGGTTCCGCAACGACTCCAATCCACTATTGCGGCTGCGGTTGCAGGAACCCACGCTGTCGTCGCCCGAGCTCGAGAAGGGCAAGAGTGAAAACGACATCCAGTTTATTTTCGAGGTGAAGTACACTGGTAATTTGCATTTGGAGGTGACGGTGAACCTCTTGGTGAATTATCCCTCACCAAACTTCATTTCGCTCCCGATCAAGCTCCACATCACCGACTTGAATATCCACGCTGTGATGGCAGTGGCGTATTTGAAGCATTCGGTGTTCTTGTCGTTCTTGTGTGATATCAACGATGTCGCGTTGGACTACTTCTCGTCGCATGGGAGCACGCATCCGACGGTGACTCTGCCTGCGGCGCACCACGGAGGGAACTTTGTGGATTACTTGCTGGGAACTAACCGCGAGCGCATCGACATCATCAAGAAGGTGCGGATAGAGTCGGAGATCGGCGAGGTGGAGAATAACGTGTTGCGAAACGTGGGTAAGGTGGAGAAGTTTGTGGTGGATCAGTTGAGGAATATAATCAGGGACGAGGTAGCATGGCCATCGTGGGTGAGTATTGATCTTAGTAATGAGGAGGAGGAGGATGAGGAGGAATAGAGAAAAGACTGATGGAGTCAATTCTCACTCGGCTCCGTCGAGTGAGAAGGATGATTTGAATGATGGTGAACAAATTTCGAAGTCCAGACAAAAATTATGATTTAGAGGAAAAGAAAAGAGTAAGAGAATACAGAATAGGAACATGTATAAAGAATGGATGGTAAAATATTTGAATATTTTGAAAGAATTTAATTGTAGGTGAATGTTTACAGTTTGTGAGTAGATTTGATATTGCCAATTAGTATCTGAAATCATAGTTTCTTTAAGATTTTCTATAATTTTTATAATTTTACTTTTTTCATATTTGAATCACTCCCATGTCACTTGATCTCATCTCACAATTCAAATTCACGCGGATCCTCGCGTCGGACCCCCAAATCAAGTCAATTGCGGTCCTCGGAACCATCAACGACCAAGACGCCATCATAAGTCTTGAAAAATCGCACTTTATCCACTCCGACACATTCAACCCAGCTGACGCAGTATCGCAGCTCCAATTGATTGAGAACAACGATGTCTACTACTGGTCGTCGGCCACTCTCGTCCAGGACGTCGAGAAGACTCCTGGTGCAAAGCTCAACGTGATATACCCAGCAACAGAGACTCACATCCGCAAGTACAGCGCCCAGGGATGGCACTATGTGTTGGAAACCCCCCAAGTGTACCAGAAATACGCCGTTCCGTACATCGAATCGATGAAAGGCGACAGAATAAAGTGGGTGTACAACATTTTGTTCGAGGGAAAGGAATCAGAAACGTTTGTCCACCACGATAAGGACCCAGAGACTGGATTTGTGTTGTTGCCGGACATGAAGTGGGATCGCATCAACATGGAGTCACTCTACTTATGCTGTATTGTTAACCGCATGGATATATCGAGCGTAAGAGACCTCAGTGGAAGACACCTCGAGTTCTTGGAGACTTTGCAGAAGAGAATTAAGAGTATCACTAGTGAAAAGTACGGACTTGCACAGGACCAGTTGAGAATATTCGTTCACTACCACCCTTCGTACTACCACTTCCACATCCACATCGTGAACGTCAAGCACCAGGGGTTGAAGGATGGAATCAACATCGGCAAGGCGATTTTGTTGGATGATGTGATTGAAAACATCCGCATGGTGGGAGACTACTACCAAAGAAAGAGTATAGGGTTTCTCTTGGGAGAAAACCACGGATTGTGGAAGGATGAAGGGTATAGAGAGAGTGTGAGAGAGAAGTAAAAAGGGGACTAAAAATAGGGGACTAAAAATAGGGGACTAAAATAGGGGACTAAAATAGGGGACTTCTATGATCATAATTTACATTACATTCTCGTTACATCATAACATTTGTATCATCTTCTATTCTACATTTTTCTGTAAAATCTCTATTCTTATATTTTTCTATTCTTACATTTTTCACATCCTCTATAACATCCTACATCCTCCATTACTCTTCCTATCCAATCATGAATACACTTCGCACTTCTTCGCTACGCTCAGAAGTGCTAATAGTTAAACTCATCGGAGGCAGAAGTAGCAGCCATCTTGGCCATACGCAACATCTTCTTTCTTGGATCCTCCTTCTTCTTCAGGCTGCCCTCTTCCTTGCCGATGTTCTTACCCAATTTCTTTGGAGTCTCTCTCAAACCGAAACTCTTTGCCAAGTGTCCGAGATGCAACAACTTCACGTTGAAGAAGCTTCTTTCACCAGACAAGTGTGTAGCGTATGCTCTAATGTGCGACGTAAATCCCTGGACTGCCTTGTTATGTGCTCCAGTATCCTCCAAGAGCCATCTCTCGACTTCCAAGTGCCAAGTTGTCGCGTGAATATCCCACTTACCGTCTTTACTCTTAGGATCCTTCTTTTTCTTCTTTGAAACCTGGACTTCCTCCTCCTCTTCCGCAAACCCATCCTTCAAGATGTTCTCGTAGTTCACGATACGCAAGTTGTCCTCGTTAGGATGCACAACACGCAACTTGCCATCAACATAGCCCTCTTCTGCCCCAGGCAAGAGGAACAACGTTGCCAAACCCTCCTTTCCGACTCTCGCAGATCTACCAATTCTGTGCAAGTGGTCGTCAACCGTGAACGGAGGGTCGTATTCGATGACCGACGAGATGTCTGGCAAATCCAAACCACGCGATGCCACATCGGTACAGAAAAGAATCGAATGAGAGTATGCCTTGTTAGTCACAAATGCTTGAAGGGTGGTGGTACGAACTGCTTGAGTCAATGATCCGTGTAATTTAAACACACTGGCATCATTTCCCAACAATGGAGCACTCATAGATCCCACAACCTCATCCTTGTCCTCGTCTTCGTCCTTGGGTTTACCCAACCTCTTACCCTCTCTCGTGAACACATCAAAGTGGAAGTTCACCGAGTCTGAACACGAGAAGAACACTATGGTTCTGGTCACACCAGACCTGGATGCTTGCTGTTTGAGAAGCGCAGCAAGTGTGACTAACCTCAACTTTGGAGGAACCACCACCACATTCTGGATCAACTGGTCTGGAGCAGTCATCGAGTTGGAGGCCTCAAACGAGGTGGTGCCTGCAACGGAATCCACCGAGACCATCTCTGGGTTTTTCAAAAGAATCGAGCCGAGCTTCTCGACATTGTTCTGGATAGTAGCAGAACACAACACGTTGACTCTCTTTGTGGGGAGGTTCGGGTACTGGTGCATTGTGTCCATAATGCGCGAATTGCGAGTAATCTGGTCGGTGATCTTAGTGATGGTCTCTTCGAATCCCAATTCCACCAACTTGTCACCCTCGTCCAAAACCAACCAGCGCAACTGGCCAATGTCTAAGGACGACGTATTCTCAATATGATCCGCCAATCTACCCGGGGTAGCCACTAAGATATTCACACCCTTACGCAAACGGGCCTTCTCAGACTTCTTCTTCTCTCCACCAATGACAATTCCAGGCACGATATGGTGGCAGCACCTCGTCAAGGTTTCCATGACCAGGTAGATCTGGGTCGCCAACTCTCTTGTTGGCGTGAGGATCACCGCGAAAAGCCCCGACTCACGGTTGACGGTGGTCTGCATGAGCTTGTCGAAGATCGGCAACAAGAACGAGAGCGTTTTTCCCGAACCCGTCTGGGCCTTCACGAACAAGTCCTTTTCCATGGTGAGCATTTTGGGCAAAACCGCACGCTGGACCTTGGTAGGAGCCTTGAAGCGGAGGTGCTCATGGAGATGCTTGCTGAGCTTGTCGTTGATTCCCAACCCGTCAAACGTGGACGAGTCCTTCAAAGGAGCATTTGACGGTGCGAGCGCATTCGCAGCATTGTTTCCGGAAGCCACCAACAGCAGACTCAGTTGGTTGGACGTGAAAAGCGACGACACATAGGAATTGTTCTTACCGCCAAACTCACCAGTGCTCTCGGAGAATCTGATCTTTTTGGACGTAGGTCCGTGAATTGGTTCGGTGGAGCGTTTTTGGGAGGGGTTTGGAGTGGTATTATTTCTGTTGTCATTGAGGTCGGAGTCTCTGAAGTCTTTTCTGGAGTCTTTGAAGTCTTTTCTGTTGTCTTTGAAGTCGTTTCTGGTGTTTCTGAAGTCGTTTCTGTTGTCTTTGAAGTCTTTTCTGTTATCTCTTGTATCTCTTTTATCTCTTTTCTCTTCTCCTTTCTTGATACGGTTGTTAGCCAACTCCATCGTGTTCACACCGCTGCCCTTGTCTTTCTGTCTTCCTTCGAGCGAGAGCTGCATCTTTCGCCTCTCGCGCCAGTTGCCACCGGTGACCTTTGTTTTGCGCTGTGTGGTTCCCGTGGGAACCACGAAGTTGAGCATCATTCCATCGTCCTCCATGATAAAGAAAAAAGCGATGAGGAAATAAATTAATGAGAAGAGTAAAAGAATGAGAAATAAAAGATTATCTGAGATGATCTAGCCGAACCTGATCTGATCTGAGCTCAATTGAAAACATATCTCATTTCATCGAATCATCTAATTTCATCGAATCATCTAATTTCATCGAATCATCTAATTTCATCGAATCGCATCTAAATTCATCTCATCTCATCTACACAAAAATCGATTAATTTGGACTAAATCACTTCACTCAATTATATTCTATCTCTTATCAAATTCTCTCAGATTCTCCCTATCTCATTTCTCATATTCTCCATTCTTCTTCTTTTCCATATTCTCCCTCTTCTATCCCTCTATTCTCCCCCTTCTCCACCCTTCTCTCCCTCTCTCCCCTTCCCTTCCTACAACAAACTCTCCAAATAACTCTTCCGCGTATCGTGGGCCTCCAAAACCAGCTCGTCCGCATTGACAATCTCCTCCTTGACATCCCCGCCATCGGTCCAGCGCAAATGCCCCCACTCCTCCTCGTTGAACTTCTTCACGTGCCTCAACGACTCGCCCAACGCGTTCTGGAGCCCGTTCTCGGGCTGCGCACCCTTGGCCAGGGTCTGCAAGATCTGGATATTGGCCGGCCTCTGCTGGTTTGGCTCGGAGTTGTCGCTTCTGCGCTGTGCCTGCGCCAACGCGTCCATGTCGTCCAAGTACTTGAAGTTCGACCGGAGCTGTGCGGTGCTGTCGACCGGGATCAACACGCATTTTTTACCCCCATCGGAAGAAGGCACAATCTGCGCGGCGTACAAACTGCCGTCGGTCTTGTCGAGCACCCCATGGAGCAGCTGCTCGCCTATGCTATCGCCCCACGTAGCCACCTTCTCACCATCGAAAAATTTGGTCACATCGAGCGGAACCTTCACCTCGATGTACCGCGACTCCTCTTTGATGCTGGCACTTCCAGCGGTGATGGGCCGCGAAGAAGCACGCCCAGGGTACTGTAGCACATTGAGCGACTGGCCAGCACGCACGGATCCAAGAACAAGCGGTATGGACTCGATCACAGGGTCGTCGTCCTGGAGGTTGAGGTGGAGGTCTTCATGGAGCTCTTCTTCCTCAGCGACAAAGAGGTTGTTCATGGTGGAGGAGGTGGTGGTGGTGGTACTAGCAGTAGCAGATATGTTATTCACCAGTAGCAGATATGTTATTCACTAGTAGCAGATATGTACTAGTGGATATGTTCTTGACTAGTGGATATGTTCTTGACTAGTGGATATGTTCTTCACTAGTAATGACTATGATGAGTAGTGATAGTCGAGCTGATTATACTATTGACAGCTTTTTGTTGTTGCGCTTTCTGTTATTGTTGCCTTTCTGTTACTCTATTGACAGCCTTTTGATATTGCCCTTTCTTTTCTATTGCTTCTGTTATATTACACTTTCTGGTCTATCCTCTTCCCTATTGATTTCTTCACTTTTTTTATTTCCAAATTCATCATGTTCGACATCACTTCCACATACCTCCGCTTCTTGGAGGAGGACAAGGACATGACCATGCCAATCGCGGCCATCGAGTCGCTCGTCACCATGCTCCGTGAAGAGCAGCCCAGCACGTCGTCCGAGTTGATCAAACTCGTGAAGCTGAACGTGGCGACGCTCAAGTCGTCCATCCCCAACGCCATCTCGCTTTCAGCAGGATGCGACTTGTTCATGCGTTTCGTCATGCGTAACACCAACTTGTACTCCGACTGGGAGTCGTGCAAGAGCAACCTCGTGGAAAACGGTGAGCTTTTCGTTCAGCGTGCAAAGGAGCTGAGAAACAAAAGTGCGGAATACGGAGCACCCTTCATCAAAGATGACGACGTGATCTTGGTCCACTCGTTCCTGCGTGTGGTCTACCTCCTCCTCTTGAAGGCCAAGCAGGAGAAATTGGTGCGGTTTCGTGTGATAGTCACCGAATCCCGCCCCACGGGACAGGGCTACCACATGGCCAAGTTGTTGAAGAAGGCAGGCATTCCTGTGGAGGTCATCGTGGATAACGCTGTTGGGTTCGTCATCCACAAGGTCGACAAGATCATGGTCGGTGCCGAGGGTGTGGCGGAAACCGGTGGTATAATCAACCACATTGGATCCTATCAAATCGGGTGTCTTGCACAGGCTAACCACAAGCCATTCTACGTCGTGACGGAGTCGCACAAGTTTGTGCGTCTATACCCGTTGGCTCCAAACGACTTGCCGTCGGCAATCAGCCAGATAGAGTTCAGCACGGACGAGAAGGAGGACGAGGAGAGCTTGTTGAAGACACAGTTGATCGACTTCACTCCACATGAGTACATAACGGCGTTGATCACGGACTTGGGTGTTTTGACGCCGTCCGCGGTTTCGGAGGAGTTGATTAAGATATGGTATGATTAGAGGGGAAGGAGAGGAAGGAAAGGGAGGATAAGGAAGAGAGGATAGGTAAGGAAAGGGAGGATAAGAAATAGAGTTTTTGACAGTTTTAATGGTAGATTAAGTAGGGTATTATTCTGCTGTTGATTTACTCTTGACATATTCTTAACACTATATCATTTAATAGCATACAAGAGTTAGACTACTTTTATAGTTACTTTATACTGAATTCGTATTTTATACTATTCATTACTTAATACTGTCAGATTGGTTTTATAGTCGTTATCATTACTTTATTCTATTCAGTACTATTCATTACTTTATACTATTCATTACGTTATTCTATTCATTACGTTATACTATTCATTACTGTATACTATTCATTACTGTTTACTATTCATTACTGTATACTATTCATTACTGTTTACTATTCATTACTGTATACTATTCATTACTTTATACTATTCATTACTGTATACTATTCATTACTGTTTACTATTCATTACTTTATTCTATTCATTACTGTATACTATTCATTACTTTATTCTATTCATTACTTTATACTCACTTCTTCGCTTCGCTCAGAAATGCTAACTCGCACTTCTTCACACTTCTTCGCTTCGCTCAGAAATGCTAACTCGCACTTCTTCACACTTCTTCGCTTCGCTCAGAAATGCTAACTCGCACTTCTTCACACTTCTTCGCTTCGCTCAGAAATGCTAACTCGCACTTCTTCACACTTCTTCGCTTCGCTCAGAAATGCTAACTCGCACTTCTTCACACTTCTTCGCTTCGCTCAGAAATGCTAACTCGCACTTCTTCACACTTCTTCGCTTCGCTCAGAAGTGCTCAGAAATGCTCAGAAATGCTCAGTTCAGAAGCCTACCCAAACACTCCCCCAACTCATCCAAATCATAATAATCCGTCCCCTCCACTCGTCCAACCTCCACTCCCTCCACTCCCAACCCATTCAACGCCTCCAAATCCACCTCAATCTTCGAGTCCCTCATATACACCAAATGCGTAATAAAATGGTTCCACGGAATCTCCCCCACATTCGCGTTCAGCGACTTCATCGAGTAGAGAGCCAGCTCTACAATGACCCGGATGAAGTCCACGGCGCTCATTCCAAAGGTCTCGCGGTCCTCGCACCCGTTCAACAACAAGATCTTCTTCCTGCTGGGATCGTTCACAATAGCACGCCCCACTCCCTTCAAGATCACAATCGGCACAATGCTGGTCATCAACAGCCCAATCAGATACACAATCACCTTCGAGTGTGCGATGCTCGAGACAACCTTGGCGTCTGCAGTCGGGCAAATCTCCTGTCCGTATGGTGAAACATAGAAAACACGCTCAATTGGAGAGAGCAACGGCTCAATGTTCTCGGTTTTGTTGAAATGAAGCTGAGACTTCTTGAGCTCAGGATGCGTGTAGAAGGGAACATTTCCGGTTTCCTCGTCGTCCAGCGACATATCGCTCATTTCAAACGGCAGGCCCGACGGAGTCAGCGGTCTCGTGACCTTGATGGGGGGCGGATACTCGCGGTGGGTCTCCAGAGGATGCGATATTTGCGATTGGCCAGTGATCTCAAGGCCATTTCTCAACAATGCGCTGATGTGGTATGTGAAATTGGTGTTGATACACGGAAGTACACTCACGTCGGAGCTGATATCCGTCAATTTCATGAAAGTCTCAATTGCAGAATCCAACGATCCAATGAACATACGCAATCCTGTCAAGAAGAGATTGCCGATATTGGCAAGCTCGTATCTGAATTGACGCTGCTGATTGTACGACTTCGATCGCTTGAGGAGCTCAACATTGACGTGGATGAGAAATGCTCGAAAGATCTCCTTGGTACAACTATTGATGGGTTGCCATAGTTCGTGGGTTCCCTCAACAATCTGATTCCATTGTGCCTTTGCAATTGCAGGGTCCTCAGATAACCTGAAGCTCAAGAGACGCTGCAATGGCTCCTTGTCGATGAGACGTGTCAACCGTGACCGGATGTCACCAATGGCCGGACCACCTAAAAACCGTATAAGCTCCAGTGTCGAGCCTCCATTGTCGGAAATCGGGAGGATATAGCACACTCGCGACGAGATCGAACGCAAAATGGGCACAAGCTCGTTCGTAGCCGTGCCGCCACTCAAGATCGCGATACTCATGTTGTTATCAGACTGCACACAATTCGGCCAAAAAACAGTCCACACAATGTGTAGTCCCGAGACCGGTGCACGCGTAAACGTCAGCATGAAAATTGAGAAAGTGATTACATAATTTTTGATTTTTTTTTCTCTTCGCTTTTCTGCATCAAAATTTTTCAGTAAATTTTTTTATTCACCACTACTACCAACAATGTCTGACCAAGAAGTTTTAGTTTTGAGAGGCACCCTCGAGGGCCACAACGGATGGGTTACCTCCCTTGCCACCACCCCAGCTCACCCAGACCTCCTTTTGTCTGGTTCCAGAGACAAGACCTTGATCAAGTGGAAGTTGACTGGCGGTGAGGACTCCCAGTACGGTGTCGCCCAGAAGTCTTTCCAGGGCCACTCCCACATTGTTCAGGATGTCACCATCTCTGCTGACGGTGCTTACGCTTTGTCTGCTTCTTGGGACAAGACCTTGAGATTGTGGGACTTGGAGTCCGGTGAGTGCACCCAGAGATTCGTCGGCCACACCTCCGACGTCTTGTCTGTCTCTATCGCCAAGAACTTGAGACAGATTGTCTCTGCTTCTCGTGACAAGACCGTCAAGGTCTGGAACACCATTGGTGAGTGTATGGCTACCTTGAAGTCTCACTCCGACTGGGTTTCCGCTGTCAGAATCTCCCCAGTTGACAACTCCTCTTCGGTCATCTCTGCTTCCTGGGACAAGACCGTCAAGGTATGTATTTTCAAACCAATTTCTAGCTCGATGTGATGATCAACCAATATTTGCTACTTCAGATGTGCTTGCACAAATGAGACATAACATTATCACCAAGATCTCTGATTACCGAGTGATTTTACTCAATTGCATTTTACTAACATTTTTAGTCCTGGGACTTGAACGACTACTCTGTCACCGCTGACTTCATTGGTCACACCGGTTACATCTCGTGCATCACCTTGTCCCCAGACGCATCTTTGTGTGCTTCTGCTGGTAAGGACGGTGTCATCATCTTGTGGGACTTGAACTCCAACGACACCTTGTACACCTTGAACGCTTCTTCTGAGGTCCACGCTTTGGCTTTCTCGCCAAACAGATACTGGTTGGCTGCTGCCACCACCACCGGTATCAAGGTCTTCAAGTTGCAGGAGAGAAACTTGTTGGACGAGTTGAAGCCAGAGTTCGCTACTGGTGCTAAGGCTAAGGACCCAGAGGCTGTCTCTTTGGCTTGGTCCGCTGACGGTCAGAACTTGTTCGCCGGTTACACCGACAACGTCATCAGAGTCTGGCAGGTCATGACCCCATCTGCTTAAGTAATGGGATAATTGTAATAAAGTAGCTGTTCACAGCAGGAGATTTGAAGTAGAGCAGCATTTCTGAGCGAAGCGAAGAAGTGCGATGAGAAGTAGAAGCATTTCTGAACAGAGCGAAGAGATAGACTGATAGTAGCATTTCTGAGCGGAGCGAAGAAGTGCGAGTAGATAGACTGATAAAGTAAAGAGCATTCTTGTGATGAAGTCATGATAACTCCTAATAAGAGCATTGTACTAATAACAAATAGCATTGTCCTAATAACTCCTAACAAAATACATTACACTAATAACAAATAGCATTGTCCTAATAACTCCTAACAAAATACATTATACTAATAACTAATAGCATTGCCCTAATAACTCCTAACAAAATACATTATACTAATAACTAATAGCATTGCCCTAATAACTCCTAACAAAATACATTATACTAATAACTCCTAATAATACAGCGGTACACTATCCTATCTAACATCGCCATAATTGTCTATTACCAACCCTTTTCATCTCCTCTCCCCTCACTCAAACATATACACCTTTCCACTTGCACTACCCCCCACAACCCAATTCTGTGTTGGGTGCAACGTTGCAACTGCAGGAACAGCACCAACACTATCTGTGAGATGTGCAAGGATTTCACCATTCTGATCGTAAACATCCAAACCCCTGTTCATATTAGCGATGACAAACTTGTTGACTCCATCCTGGGGTCTGGTCTGCCACCTTGCCTTGAGAATCGACACCCATCTTCCTGTTTGACAGTTGTGTCTGATGGTGTTGACGGGCTTGAGGCCCTCTGGAATGACCTCATCCTCCGCAATCTCCGCCAACTCGTAGTCCGAGGCCCACTCGGTGACTGCGGGTTTCTTGCTCAAATCAAAGAGATTAATCTTGTCGTCGTACCCGTTGCAAACCAACCTATTATCGGAGTTCCAGTCCACGGTACTTATCGAGAGCCTCGAACGGTAACTTCCGTATAAATGAGGAGAAACTTGGTCATCGAACTCCGACCACGACAGCTTATCTTCCTTACGAAGGTCCCATATGCGCATTGTTCTGTCCAACGAACTCGTGGCTATTTGGTAGTCTGCATTGGGGTTGATGCAAAATCCGCCAATCTTCTTGTCATGCAACCTGAGCAAACCGCCCTGCTTGAACGGAGTACGCGTGTCGTAGCGGAAAAAGTTACCGGAGAGTGTGGTCATATACAACAAGTGCGAATCAAAAGGCATGTTGATATCCGAGATTCCCAACTCTTCCCCATCATAACTTAAATACGCCAATTCCGTCAGTTTCTGCTTGTTCAAGTCCATCAGCCGCACTGAGCCGTCATATGATCCAGTGAAGATCTGCGAAAAGTTGTACGACGGCGTTATTATCTTTGCAATTGACTTCCCGTGAGGCTTCAAGATCGTCGTGGTGGGCTCGTCCTCAGAGGTGGTATCGTCCACGGTCCATATTCCCAAATTTCCGTTGGTATCTCCCGCCATAACCATGCGGTTTTCAGTAGAAGGGTGGAAGTTGATGGACGTGATTCTGTAGTGAGAGAGCTTGATGTCCAAGGGATCGAACTTGGGGTGGATCTTTAACCCATCGAATTCCTTCCGCTTGGACTCCAAGTCTTTGTCAGTGTAGTCTTGTTTGGACCGAATAAAGTCGTAGAAGTCTCCAGCTGAAAACTTGTCACCCAACAGTTTGAGGAGATTCAAAGCGGGATTAGAGTCGTCGTCAACATCATCAGCAAGTTCACCAGCAACTTCATCATCATTTTCTTCATTCTTCACTTCTTCCTTTGGTTCTTCCTTCACTTCCTGTTTCACTTCCTCCTTCACTTCCTCCTTAACTCTCCTCGATCGCCTACGAGAACCAATTTCCTCCTTCACATCGCCCTTACCCAACACTTCATCCTCGTTCTTCAACACTTCATCCTCGTTCTTCAACACCTTATCCTTACCCAAAACCTTATCCTCGTTCTTCAACGCTCCCTTGTTGTCAGTCACCAAATCAATCAAGCTGAACTCGCCCAACAACCGGGTCTTCTTTAGCCTCTCCAATTGCTGTTTTTCGCGTTCCTTGCGCTCGATCTCCTCCTGCTGGCGCTGGAACTCCTCGGGGTTCTCTTGCTCCGTCTTGATTCCGGCGATTCTACGCGACTTGCGCATCGGTTCCACCACCTTGGGTTCCTTGGGCTTCTTAGCATACTTCCGCTTCGACTTGGTGGACGTGGGGATTTCCGACTTGATCGACAGCGCTATCGAGTCCAAGTCCAATTGCCGCAAGAGCAACTTGTTTCTCTCGATGTTCTCCTGGCGCTGCTTTTCGAATTCCGAGAGTGTCATGACGCGTTTGAAAAATAGAAAAGAATAAAGAGGATAAGAAAGAATAAAGAGGATAAGAAAATATATTATAAGATGTGATTACTAGAAACGATTAGAAGTAGTAGAAATACTGGAACTACTAGAAGTTTTGAATGTTGATGTTGAATGTTGAATGCTGAATGCTGAATGTTGAATGTTGATGTTGAATGTTGAATGTTGAATGTTGAATGTTGAATGTTGAATGTTGAACCTTGAACCTTGAACCTTGAACCTTGAACCTTAAATATTGAAGCTTGCATCTTAAATCTTGAAATCTTGAAATATTCAATCCTCCACTTCTCCCCCCACTGCCCTACCCTCTATTCCCTTTCTATACGTAAAACATCCCCACACAAATACAAACTTCCACAAACCACAACAGGCCTAGCATCCTTGTTCCGCCTCTTGTACTCAAACACATTTGCAAGTGTCGAAGAAACATCCTCTCCCGTCAACTCAACGTCAACATCGTCTATAAACCCCCTCGCTTCCCCCTGCAATTCCTCCACCGGCGTGCTGGAAACCCATGGCATGCCCTCAGGCTGCGAAAACGACGTGAACACAACCTTGTCCAGCTTGCGCAAGATGTACTTGAACAAGTTGCTGGCAGATTTGCCCTTGGAGAGCCCAATGATGAAGATTATCCCATTCAGATTTGCATTCAGCAAATCCGTCTCAATCAGATCCAGATTCTTAATCAGATCCAGATTCTTAATCAGATCCAAATTATTCTTCGTCATGCTCAGTTCCAAACTCTTCTTCCTCATGGTTGTATCCAAATACTTTGCAAGCTCAATTGCTGCGCTTTCGTTGTGTGCGCCGTCCAAAAGTATCTTGGACCCGTTGAAATCGATCGTCTGCAACCTCCCCGGCCAGTGTGTTTGTGAGACTCCTTCCTCAATGGACGCCTTGGTTATTTGAGGGAACTTGTCTGAGATGATGCTGACGATTTCTAGTGCCACGCTCAAGTTCTGCTGCTGGTACTCACCGTGAAGTGGAGTAAACCTGTGCATTTCTTGGAACTGCTGCTCAGTTCCATCCACTTCGTGAACCGGTGCGTCCAATTCAACGGCCTGTTTTCTAACGACCTCCAACACTTTCTCGTCATTGGTGGCATCCACAACCACAGGAACTCCATGCTTTATAATCCCTGCCTTCTGAAATGCGATTTCTTCGATCGAGCTGCCGAGTAACGATTCGTGATCAAATCCGATTTTAGTGATACCAGCTGCAAGTAAGCCGTTAGAGATAGTGTTTGAGCCAGTATTTGGACCACAACTAATTGGACCAGTATTTGGACCACAACTAATTGGACCAGTATTTGGACCACTATTTCCACTATTTGGACCACTAATTGAACCACCACTATTTGGACCAGTATTTCCACTAATTGAACCTCCACTATTTGGACCACTAATTGAACCCCCACCTTGATTAGGACTCTCTAGCACGTTCGTCGCGTCTAGCCTCCCGCCCAAACCAACCTCAATAACTGCGATCTCGACTTTTTCAATCTCAAAGATCTTGAAGGCGGTTATGGTCAAGAGTTCGAACTCAGTACAGTTCAACTCGAGCTCTGCGTTTTGCTGCTTGACCATCTGCTGCACGCTGTTGAACTTCAGCAACGGGTACGTTTCGTTGTTTATCGTCACACAGTCGTTGTAGTAGACCATGTGCGGACTTGTGAAGCGGCCATTTCTGATGTTGGACTTGGTGAGAATCGACGAAATGTACGACACGGTCGACCCTTTTCCGTTGGTTCCTGCTATGTGTATGGTTGGATACCACTTCTGGGGGTTCTTGAGATGACTTAAGAGTTTTGAGACTCGGGTGAGTCCCAAGTCAATTGGCATTGATAAAGAATTTTTATAAGAATGATAATAGAATTAAAGAATTGAAGTATTATAAGGTTAGTATTATGGGGTTAGTTTTATAGGGTTAGTAACATAGGGTTAGTATTATATCCTTAATATTATGATCTCAGTAATACATTATAATCTCAGTATTACATTATAATCTCAGTATTACATTATAATCTCAGTAATACGTAATATAGTCTTCAGTAATAATCAGTCTTCTCCAATATTATATCTCTATTTTTCAACCATGCCAGACAAACCAAACACATACATCCAACAACGAATCGACTCGCTACATGCGATTGACTACCGCATAGCGTCGCTTCTAGAGAACATGTCTGAGGTGTTCGAGACGTTCCTGGAAATGAATGCTCAGAAGCAGAAGGAGGTGTTTGAAGAACGAGCCAAGCGCGTGTACGCCGACTTGAGCAAAGTAGCGATCGACTTGCGCAAGGAAGTCAAGCTCATGGACGACAACATCGGGGTGTACGACCGCAACGAGGACAACGTGATGATTTTGCCGATAAGTGTGGAGCAGAAGAATACGAAGTTGGGCAGGATTAAGATGAAGGAAGAGTTGGCTGAAATGGAGAAGTTGATGCCTCTGACAGAGGACGATATAAAGGAGGAAACAGAATTGGAAAAGGTCGAGGAATCGAACAACGTAGAGAAATCGGATGAAAAGATAATAGATACGGTAACTGTGAAAGAGGAACCAAGACAAGAGCCCGAAAGTAAAGAAAAACCCGTGAGTCCAAAGGAATCCACAGCAGACCTCAGTGATTTGTTGAAGAAGGACGACAGTGATGCTGATATGTTGGACGATGGTTTGTTTTGAGGGAAGATGAATATTAGGTATGAGTTGGAGTTAGGAATAGAATTTCAGTAGGAATACATGGAATAGGAATACATGGAATAGGATACATGGAATAGGAATACATGGAATAGGAATACATGGAATAGGAATACATGGAATACATTAGGAATAAATTAGGAATACATGGAATTCATTAGGAATACATTAGAATACATTATTAGAATCAATCATCATTAGAATCATCATTAGAATCCTTTTTGAATACATCGATTCATCAATCCACATCTTTTCATATCTCCCTACAACTCCTCTAAATACCCTTGTTGTATCAAACGCTCCACATCTGATTTACGCACAAAGAATTGCGAGTCCTTGATGAGATTGAACGATCCATATTCCGTTTGAACCTCTCCGCCGTTCTTCAACACGCGCACGTCGATGAAGATATTCTTCGGGGGCTCCAAGTCCCCCAGTATGTCCAAATCCGGGAAGCTGGACTTGTAGTTCATGAGCAAATCGCGGTAGCTCTTGTAGTACTCATCCTCTGCATGGCTCAAGTTGTTCGTCGAGAGCTGTGTGGTGTAGTTGGAATATATATCATTGTTCTGGTACATCGCGTTCTGCTGAGCCAGGTCAGGATCATCAGTGGGGTCGATGTTTAGCCACGCAAACTCGTTGATTTTGCTCGCGCGGAGCTTCTCGTACGCGAGAAGACACCGCTTGTTTCGCCTCATGCTCAAGTGTGTGACAAACAACTGGCATTGTCTGATTTTGTATTCGTCGTCGTTCTCATCGTCGTTTGCCTGGTCCTCGAGAAAATGCACATCCTTGTCGAGGTTGTTGATCTCTTTTATAATGTCCTTTATGAGGTCTGACAGGTAGAGCGGGATCTCCGAGAGATTGGACGAGCGCTTGGCTTCTAGGATGAGCTTGTTGGCTATGTCTCCATACATGACGCGTAGTGGAAAAAATAGATGTTAGATCTTGAGATAAAGATTAGATCTTAAAGTTGAGATTAACAGATTAGATCTTAAAGTTGAGATAAACTAGATAAAGTTTGATTCTCAAGAATCATAGATGAATAATCAACAAACTGAGAACTGCTGTTGTAGTTTAGCATAGTTGAAACCCACAAGGTTGTCGTATTCTGGCTACCCTTGCTGACTCCCTCCACCGCTCTCTTCCCTCAAGAATAGCTGGTGTGGCGCAGTGGTAGCGCAGCAGATTGCAAATCTGTTGGTCCTTAGTTCGAACCTGAGCTCCAGCTATCTTTTTTAGAATTTTTGTAAACACCAAAATGTGAACAATAAACTACAAACAATGGCTATTCTATACCCCACATACCTCAGAACCTACTGCTTTCGAGTGGGTTTCTACTGCTTCAGTTTCCGTTCTGTTGAAATCACTCTTATACCCACCCTTCTCCATAATACTCCAGAAATAGCTGGTGTGGCGCAGTGGTAGCGCAGCAGATTGCAAATCTGTTGGTCCTTAGTTCGAACCTGAGCTCCAGCTATTATTTTTTGAATGCCATTCAACCGCACATCCTCCTAACCTTACGTAATTTCCGCTCACATCTCCACGGCTGTGCTGCTTCCCATTTTGGAAGCAAACTCTAAAGCGTTCACAAGACTGTGCTGCTGGGAAGCGGGGTTTAAGGGTCTCGTGCGATTCTGCCTCACTGGGCCAGTTTCAGGAGTAAGGGGGATATTTCCGGCGACGTCAGCTTCGAGCACGGCTGTGGAATGCCCAGTACCCGTTGTACGCTCGTGCTCAGTTGCGGTCCACTCCAACTCTATTCTTATCGAGCAATTGTCAGTTACCCTTTTGGGCGAATCTTTTCCCCCTCTTTTTAACACGTACTTTTTGCTCGTTTGACCTAATCTCAGAAAAATTATAGACTAGAACGTGATACCAAGCACTACCGGAACGCCCGCATTATAGACCACCCTCACATTTTGGATTCCACCAACCTCAGCATATAGAATGGATCCGTCTGCACGCTGCTTGATAACCAGCAACCTGTTTCAATGCATACCTCTAGACCAAAATGGCAGTGCTCTGTTCAGCACAACAGTCACAGATGACGCTGACTTTACTCCTGACAAGTTGTACTTAAAGGGCAAAAACTTGCTCTATCTGTTGAATAACCCCAGTGCCGATGACTTAGAACGCTCCCCAAGCCCACAACCTCCGGTTGTTGACAGCGAAGAAGGCGCAGTTTACTTTCCCAAGCTCATCATCAACCTTTCGAAGGACTTGGCCAACGAGTTCCAAGAGTTGCGCTCGTTGCTCTGCCGTGTGTTCCCGGGCTGGACACCATCGAAGATCACTTTCGAGAAATTAACTGGAGGAATCACCAACATGCTCCTTTCCGCAAAATGTGAAAACAATACCCCTGTCTCTCAGGTACTCATCAGAGTCTACGGTCATGGTACAAACTTGATTATAGACCGTCATCGTGAGTTCATCCTGCACATGAACTTGAATGCCCTTGGATTGGCTCCTGCACTTTACCTGCGGTTCAAGAACGGTGTGGTGTATGGTTACCTCCCGGGTCGCTCGCTCGAACCAAGCGAGCTCAGTGAGCCAAACTTGTACCCGCTCATTGCACAACAGCTCGGGAACTGGCACGCTCGCGTGGACTACAAGCTCATAGAGCAGGGTGTAGAGAAGTTACGACACTATACTGTGAACCTTAAGAGACAGCAACAGACGCACAACAGCTCAAGTAAGCGCAACAGCGTCCTGCACAAAAAACGCTTTATTTCCAACGTGTATGAGCTCATTGAGGACTGGATCAGCATTGTGCCCATCAACCCGAATCTCATCAAGTCGTTCAGCTCCCATTTGGACGAGGAAGTGACCGAAGAAAACATCCGCGATGTGATCACCAAGGAATTCAAGTGGTTATGTGACGTTTTAAGCAAGTCCCCATCACCCGTGGTCTCGTCGCACTGTGATTTGCTCTCGGGAAACATCATTGTGCCAAAGGGCTACGACAAGACTTTCGATGGCCTTCCAGCCATCGAAGACAACCCTATAAAATTCATTGATTACGAGTATATGTTACCTGCACCACGAGCTTTTGATATCGCCAACCACTTGGCAGAATGGCAGGGCTTTGACTGCGACAGGCTGCGTGTCTTGCGGCCTGTGAAGGACAACGCAGTGTTGGTCGAGTGGTGCAAGGGCTACTTGGGCGACACCGGCAATGTGGATGAGTTGATAGACGAGATCGCGACATTCTACGGATTGCCGGGATTCTACTGGGGAATATGGGCTATGATTCAGAGCGAGATTTCCAATATCGATTTTAATTACGCGGAGTACGGAGAAAAGCGGTTACAGGAGTATTGGGATTGGAAGGGCGAGAGAAATAACTAAGGATACGGTAAGGGTAGATGTAGAAGAATAAGAAGGAGACTAGGAGAATAGGGAGAAGAAGAAGAAAGAGAGTAAGAATGAGAATAAGGAGTAAGAATAAGAAGAAGGAGTAATAAGGAGAATCAGGTGAATAAGAACGCAGGAAAACTCAATAATACTCGGAGAAATGATGAAAATTCCAAGATAGCTTGAAAAGATAACTTTGCTAATACAACATCTTTATACTTTTTATATTTTTATCTACAATTTGATAATGCTAAGTCTATGCAAGTGAAAATGAAGAGATCAGTAGTAGTTTCTACCTCTCCAAATCCACCATCACCACTTTCTTTCCCCTCGCCATCGTCACAACCACCCACTTACCTCCCCTCAACTTCTCCTTCTGTAAAGCATTGTATATATTCACCGCAAAACTCCTCGGGAGATTGTTTGCAGTGAACAACACTTTCTTGATCCATTCATCCTGCAGACTGATCAGCGTGATCCCGATCATATCCAACACCTCCTCGTTCACATCTACGCTCAACACTGTGGAGGAAGCTATCGACTTGATACACTCTGCCAGTGCAAGCTTGCTATCGTTTTCAAGCTCCCACTTGTCCTTCTTCTTATTCTTCCTCCCGCGCGGAGCATCATTCGGCACAATAACCACCTTCTGGTCGATCTCGGTAGAATACAATGGACTGAGATCCTCTGTATCCTCGTCCACATGCCGTTCCTCTTCCTCGGTCTCATTTGCACGTTCCGCAATCTCGCGCTGCAATAACTCACACAACTCGTCGTAGTCCACATCAACATCGCGATTTGCATGGACGTTCTTCACACGAATCGGCTTGAATCCACGCCGACGCTTCAGCCCAGAATGCAGTTGCCTGAGATTTACAACCCAATTTGCCCCATGAACCTCTCCACTTCCTATATCACAACTGATATTGTGTGCCCAGAGCTTCTGAAGAACATGGTACCCACTCTCCGCTAATACCAGAGCATTGGAGCTCGTTACAATGACATCACATCTCGCTCCAGCCCACCGTGTATCTCCGCTACGAACGACGCTCTCCATTAATTTGAGCACCGATGTCAGTGCAAGCTGGAATCCCACAGCATGTGGAGTTCCCGTCTGGCGGTGTCCCGTACTCAAGGCTGCTACCAAACTATCGTAACGTCCTCCCAGCGCAACACGCGTGATGGTACGAGACTTATCAGCTCTTACCACGGCCTGAAACATGAGTCCATGGACATAGTAGCGCGCGTTGTAGTTGCTCAATGGGTTGATGAAAATCGCTGTTTGCACACCCATCTTGCGCACTTCCGCAAGTACCCCAGAAATGTGCTGGAAAGCACGCTCAACACGAACAAGCTGAGGCAGATCCACCATGAGCTTGCGCAACTTGTGAAGTGCACGCTCAGGCTCACAGTTCCAGTTGAAAGTCGCGAGTTCCTTGATCACAGTGTGCGGAACACGACCTGCTCCACGTAAAACCAGCTCCATTTCCGCAGCAGGTCCGAGATATGAGAGCATTTCCATGATCTCGAAACGACGACGTCCATCCACCTGTGTGGCACGGAAAACATGCGACACTATCAGATCGAGAATATCGAAATGGTTCACGAGAATCAGGGCTTGACCTTCGGCAAAACATGGAAGTGCCTGGAATATCTCATCCACAATCTTGATACATTCACCCTCGCTACCGGAGCTCATTTCACCACCATGAGCACTGATATCAAAGCTCACAGTACTGTACTTGTCAGGAGCGGCACCAGTAGCACGCTTGTTTGCACGGTACACAAATTCATGGCGGTAGACCTTGGGAACAGCGACGTTTGCTCGTGCCAAAAGCCGTGCTCGAGGAAGAACCAAATCGTACGGAAGTGTGAGCACATTTCCACGTTTATCCAAAACCTCATAAGCAGTGCTGTTGGCTTCTGGCCCACGAGGCATGAGTAAATCACTGCTCATATCGTGAACACCACCGTGGTTACGCATGATTCGGAACACCTCTGAAATGACGGTTCCAAAAAGAAGATGTCCATGAACGCCACAGTCAAATTGGTGCAGAGAACTGTTCTGGTACTTGTCGAAAAGGACATCGTTCGCCAACTGGTACGGTCTGTTGAAAAGTGCGTTACGAACTTGATCCTGCCATCTCAGCGCAGGATTCGCAAGCTCTTCCAATGCTCGCTGGATAACTAATTCCTGGTCTTCAAGTGGGAGTTCACCCGACGAGAGTAGCTCGCGAGCGCCAGGCCTTTTGCGTGGATCATGGTCAAGAAGTTGCCGTATCAACCGCCTCTCCACAGTTCCAAGCTTAACGTCATCTGGGAATACAACGCTTGGGAGCCGGAGCCTGTTCAATGTCATGATTCGCTCTGATCCCGTGAAAAGTGGAACACACATCTCAAAGAAAATGATTCCTAGCGAGTACATGTCCACCTTTTCATCATAATGTCCAGTGGCGACCTCTTTAGCAGTGTATATCGCAGTGCCCACCACCGTCAGCATGCCTTCTTCATCGTGCGAGGGTTTCACCTGGTTGTTGTCCAGGAGCACTGCGCTGAACCTTGTGTTTTTCGCGAGCCCAAAGTCACCTACTTTAACGTTGTTGGACTTGTCAATGAAAATATTCATAGGCTTGAGATCGCGATGGAGGAACCCTTCGCCGTGGAGGTATGCCACGGCCTCGAGAATCTGCCGGAAAAGTCTCCAGTACTCTTTGGGCTGCTGTGGAAGTCCTTGTTCGATGAGGTTCAGAAGTGTGTTATTTTCGCAGAACTCCATCTGGATATAGAGTATGGACACGGCTGAAGAAGGTTTCTGTGGGGGCTGGCTAGAAACAGCAGATGGTTCGGCCGACGACCATTCGAGATTTGACTGTTCCGATCCTGAACCAAAGAAAAAACCATCAGATTTGGTGGAGTCATTGTCATTACTTTGGATATCATTTTCGTCTTCCTCATCACTTTCCTCCCCATCACTTTCCTCACTCTCCTTATTGCTCCACCACTTTGCCAACAGATCTTTGTTTGACAAGTAGTCCACCTGAAATGAGTCCTGTTCAATCTCCCTCTTATTGTGGACCGTAAACTCGACATCGCTGTCGTCGTCCGATTCCACTGCGTCCTCGGTTTCTTCAACCCAGGTTCCGTAGTACCGCACAATATACTGGTGGTTGAGCCTTGCTAACGATAAAACCTCACTGAGCAAAGAGTCGAGTTTGTTTGCGCGGTGCTTGATCTTCTTCACAGCATAGTAAGTACCTTCCATTTTGCTGCGAACTTTGACCACCTCACCAAAACCACCTTTACCCAACCGACCAACCTCCTCGAAATCACGCTCGTACCGCAGTGTGCTGGAGTCGAAAAGTTTGGTACGTGAATCAAAGAGCCTTGGCCGAGTTCCCGTGGATGGTCGCCGGGACTTGTACGCGGATTTATAGGTAGATTTTGGAAACGCAGAATCAGAAAACTGGTCCGTATATGCATATTCCTCATCCTCACTTTCCTCCTCATCCTGTTCTCCTCCAATGCTATCGAGATTGTGGCCCACTGTGGGCCCCTCACGGAAGAACTTCACCGCATTGAGTTCCATCGGACTCGGACGCTTCACGGCCTTGGGCTGGAGCATTTTCCGCAACATGTCGTGGGCCAACTCAGCGTACTGTTCTGCTCCAGGGTACTCTGAGCTTCTGAACGAGTTTAAAAAGGACTTAGGAGAGGCATTGGTTTCGATGGCACTTCGTCCAAACATCACCCTTACAAAAAGCACACCCAAGTCCCAAATATCCGACTTGTTGGTGGCCTCAGTGTCGTGAGCGCGCCAGTTCTCCGGGATTTGAATATCTGGCGAGTCCAAACAGCACTCGGAATCACTAGGGTATTTCTGAGCCATCTCTAGTAATCGGTGACCGTATGCTGGAAACAACAACTCGACCTGTTTTCCATGAAGAGTGCCCTCCGATTGAGAATCTTCTCTTTGCAGAAGTAGCACTGTCAGCGCACAAATGTTCTTGTGAACGAGACCGGCATTGTGCAATTCCTCCATTCCTTGTAAGATTTGGATGAGCCATACTCGTGCTACTGCCCAATCGACGTACTTTTCTTTCGAAAGGATATCGGCGAGAGTCTGCAGTTGACAGTGCTCATGGATGAGTCTGATTTCCCACCCTGCCGCAGTACGATCGATCTGGAACGCGTGAAGTTTGCACACTCCCGACCCATCAAAGTTCTTGACATGCTGGAGTTCGCGCTCCAAGTTCTGTATTTCGCGGGTTCCCGCGTCGGTGGAAAAGTGCGCATTCGTGAGCATGATTTCGGTAAGAACAAGTGATTCGGTATACTTTTCACAGGAGTTCTTGCCAACCTCATTCCTCTTTAATTTGTCATTCTTCTCGTTCTTAAATTTCTCGTTCTTCTCATCACTCCTCTCATTACGCCCGTCCTTACTCCTCCTTATGTACGGCCGCACCACGTACTGCTCTCCGAGAGACCCCAACAAGTTCCTTGAGCGGTACCGCTTGAAGCCCAGGACTGCCCTAAACCTGTAGGAGCCCTTTGGCGATGCTACCACCACCGGAGTATCAAACACAAAGTACCCTGTTGTATCCTCTGGCAACAATTCGTGTTCCGTGTCTGGTTCTGGTGCTGTGGCGTGCTGGTACTGACCCTGAATGCGGAGGATCTGTTCATTGAGTACTTTATTTTGCTGTCTATTGCGCTCGGACTGTTCTCTTCTTGCATTTTCCTCCATCTGTTCGAGCGCCTCTCGTTCGCGCTTCAAGCGCTGTTCACGTTCCTCTTCGAGCGATAGCACGCGCTCGGTTTTCTGCTGGAGTTCGTCAAGAACATACTTGACCTCCGAGATGAGCGTGAACGCGACCTCCTCCTCGCGGTATTCGCGGATGAGTTCCGCTATTTTGGCCTCGATCTGCGCAATCAGAGACTTGAGGAGGTTCTTGGGGTCGCGCACCTTCACAATGGGCAGTGAGAGCGGGTAGGTTTGCGTGAACTCGATATCGAGCGTGAGTGACACCGTAGGGCAGTCGGAGTTCTCACTCAGCTCGAGGAAGATCTGGAAATGTGGCGGTGGATTGCGGTTCCACACCTTGCCCAGGGGTGGCACCTCTTTGAAGATGTCGCCATAGATGGACTCGATGCTATTGACCTCGTCCTGTTGGCGACTTTCTAAGCTCATAAAGAAGAAAAGAGTGTATTAAAAAGATAAAGATTGAAAAGAATGGCTTGAAAAGATTAAAGATTGAAGACTAAGGATTAAAAGACGATTGAATTGACAAAATGATTGACAAATGATAAAAAGGGTAGAGAATTAAAGGGCTGGAGTTAGGAAAGAGTTGTTGGGATAGAGATGATGGAGAGGAATGTTGAGGATGGAGGTGTCGAATTGTGGGGTGGACCCTTGGATCGGAAAAATAGTTTAAGAAGGATGGTTGAAAGGAGAAAAAGGTAGATGTAATATATAAAAGATTGATTTTAATGAGAGTAGTTGGAAGGTGAAGGTAGGTGAAGGTAGTGGAAGGTAGTGGAAGGTAGTTGAAGGTAGGTGAAGGTAGGTGAAGGTAGGTGAAATTTGGTGAAAGTAGTTGAAGGCAATTGAAAATAGTTGATTTAGAAGTTAGTCATATAGTTGATGTTCAAAGAAGTATTGTTCTTATATCAAAATCATCTCATAGCTTATAAGTAGTCGACAAACTTCAAGTAATATCATTATTTCAAACTCATCAAAAACATCAACCTTTTATCCCAATTCTACATTCCTCCATTTATTCTTTGCCTATTCACATTTCCTGTATTCTTTTGCAGCCCAAATTTTCAATCACCAAAAAGATCCAAATCACCACCAGATCAACCAGATCATCACCACCACCATCCTTTCCATCTTTCCACTACCAATTCACCTCAACACTTCCACATCCCTTTCTCCTACATGCTAAAAGATTCAATTCCCCAGGGACCCTCCACTATATCCATCCTCCTCACCACAGACAACCACGTAGGGTATGCGGAGAACGACCCCATTCGCGGCGACGACGCGTGGCGCACGTTCGACGAGGTCTGTCGTATAGCGCGCGAACGTGATGTGGACATGCTTGTCCAGGGTGGTGATCTCTTCCACATCAACAAACCCTCAAAGAAGTCCATGTTCCACGTAATGCAGCTGCTTCGTGAACATTGTATGGGCGACCGGCCAGTCGAGCTTGAAATGTTGAGTGATCCCGCAATTGGACTTGCAAATGGTCTCGGAAGAGTCAACTACGAGGATCCCAACTTGAACGTGCTGGTGCCGGTGTTTGCGATTGCAGGAAACCACGACGACGCGACTGGTGATGCGTTTCTCTCGCCCATGGATGTTTTGGCTATGAGTGGTTTGGTGAACCATTTTGGCAAGATCGCCGATAATGAGAATATCACCGTTTCGCCTCTTTTGTTCAGAAAAGGAGACACTCACCTAGCACTATACGGTATGGGGAATGTCCGTGATGAGCGACTCCACAGAAGTTTTCGCGATGGTCAGGTCAAATTCCAGCGCCCTGTCACCGGCGACCAATGGTTCAACATGCTAGTATTCCACCAGAACCATGCTCAGCACACATTTACCAGCAGTATCCCAGAGGCATTTTTACCATCGTTTCTTAACTTCGTGTTGTGGGGACACGAACACGAGTGTATCCCGTACCCTTCGCACAACCCAGAGACTGGCTTTGATGTGTTGCTCGCAGGGTCGTCGGTGGCCACGTCGCTCACGGAGGGCGAGGTGGCTGAGAAGTGCGCGTACATCATGAACATTTCCGGAGAAGACTACTCGATAGAGGCGGTTCCATTGAAGACCGTGCGGCCGTTCGTTTTGAAGGAGATCTCGCTCCTGAGGACGAACCTCGTGCCGGGGGTGCTGCTGCAGAGCGACGTGGCGGCGTATTTGACGGAGGAGATTGAGGGAATGGTAAGAAAGGGAAGAAAACAAAGAATAGAAGAGACTGATATCCAAAGAAACTCTGAAAAGGATGCTGAAAAGAATACCGAAGACAACCAGGACCTCCCCTTGATTCGGCTCAAAGTCGAGTATACTGGATTCGACGTGGAAAATGCGCGCCGTTTTTCCAACCGGTTTGTTGGTCGAGTTGCCAATGCCAACGATTGCATCCTGTTCTACAAGAAGAAGGGCGGGGGTGTTGCGTCCAAGACCACAAAGTTCGTGGACACGGATCTCTTTGAGGCGGGGGCTACGAGCAAGAAGTCTGTGGAGGTGCAATTGAACGATATCATGAGCGAGTTTCTCCAGCAGGCCGAACTCACTCTTCTTCCGGAGGCAGGCCTCAACAACGCGGTGCAGAAGTTCGTGCAGAATGAAGACAAGCACGTGTTGGACCAGTACATCAAGAAGGAGGTGAAGAACGAGTGCGCGATGTTGATGAAGATCGACATTGACAGCGAGGGAAACGAGAACCAGATCCTGCGCGTTTTGAAGGGGTTGGCGAGGGATGTGGTGGAGATTGAGGAGGAGAGCATGGAGAAGGAGGAGAAGGTAGAGAAGCCAAAGAAGACGACAAAGAAGAGAGCCACCAAGAAGAGCCGCGAGGAAAGTGACGATGATATTGAGGTGGACGATGCTCCGCGTCGGGCCAGACCATCGAGGTCTTCAAAGGCATCTGCTGCGAAAAAGAATAAAGAGATGTTGGAGGAGGATTAAGAGGTATAATTGAGGATAATAAAGATAAGAGAAAATTAGAGCATACATGGGGATAATAAAGATAAGATATTTACTAATAGTTGAGTAAAGTGAATACTTTTAATCGAGAAAACGATTAGATTAGATATTTACCCCACAATACTAGGTCCTCACTTCTCCTTCTTGAAACTGTTGTAGATCACTCCCGGAACAGCACCAAAATCAATGTTTGGAAACCAACCAGCAGCAGCCTTTGGAGGAAACTCCCCCCTAGAACCGTCTTCATTGGTGCACGTACACCAGTTTTCTTTGGGAACGTTGTTCATCACTCCAGGAACATGCTTTCCGCAGCCATTCCAGGAAGTCAATTCTGAATGTTAGTAAATGGTTTAGGAGTTGTGGGAAGTCTACTCACTGCACTTAGAACATTTTGAAGGGTAACACATTTGTAGTTCGTAATCATTCCGTAACAGATTATCATTCCGGAGTGGTTTCAGAGATGGTCAGCCGTGGCCGAAATAGGAAGGTGGAAAATTATCAAGAAGACTACAATTTGTTGAGATGATGAGTTTGTCGTTGGCCACGATGGTGGGGTTGTGATGGTGGGGTTGTGATGGTGGGGTTGTTATCTTACTTTCATTTTACCCTGAACTTCTCATTATTGACCTTCTCTATGTCACACTTATCTAGTCACCTCTTCTTCTTACATTTTTCTATTCTCTCCATCTCTATTCTTCTATTCACCTCTTCTACTCAAACTTGGTGGCCTCCTCACAAAGCTTCTCCATGTCAAAACCCTCATCACCGTTTGTGAAGCTTCTCAACAACAGGAGTCTTCTCTCATTGGCCTCATCGGAACCGCTGATTCCACCATAGAAACGCTGGAGGTTGAGCACCAACAACTGCGCATCGTCCATATTGAGCGCGGCATCGTCTTCCACCTGACCGTTCATCAACACAATGTCCTTGTCCTGGACATCCTGGTGGAACGTCAAAGTGGTGTGTGGTTTGGCGTATTCTCCATGGAGCTTGTACTCTGCAACGGTGGTCAACATACAGTGGGTGGTATTTGGTCCCACGAACGACCATTGTACAAAGTGCATCTCGTACCCTTCTTCATTACGAGGAAGTGGAAGCACAAAGCTTGGGTTCTTGAACGCATTTGCGTAGATCTTAGAGAATGTGACGGGTTCCATCGAAGCGTGTAAACTGCGTTCCTTCAGCTGGAAACGGGCCTTCCAGAGGTATTCGATCTCCTTCTTACCCAAATCTCCGAGCTTTTCCACATCCAAGAACGCATCGAGGGTTTTGTATGGCAATTGTGGAGATCCCTTTGAGACTGGCGATCTGACCTTGATGGTTTTGCTATCGATATCCTTCTGCTGTGACTTCTCGTACTCCTCCAACTCCTTCAACGGATCCACCGTGTTGAACTCGGCCTTTTTCTTTTCAATGTCGTCCTTCAACTTGGTCTTGAGCTCGTCCACGGATTTGAGGCCCATGGACTTGGCTTTTTCCTCCAACTTCTCGCGGTACGCGGTCGCACGGTCGTGTAGCGACGAGTTGTAGCGGAAGAGAACTCGGGTTGAGGATGTGGCGTGGCGTAATGGAAACCTTGTGAATGAGCGCAACATGATTTGCAACAAAATGAAAAAAAGTATGGAAATTGATAGAAAAGTATGGAAAATATGAAAGGAAGAAAATGAATTGATAGAAAAGTACGAAAGAAGTAGAAAATGAAAGATAGAAAAGTATGAAAGAAGTAGATAATGAAATTGATAGCAAACCTGTTTTGTATCACTCATTTTCATTATATTTACTCTATTTTACTGTTCTCATATTTACATCTATTTTACTCACTCACTATATTTCCTCTATTTTACTGTTCTCACTATATTTACTCTATTTTACTGTTCCCATTATATTTCCATTACACTCACTGTCTTATTCATCACTTCTTCTCATTCTCTTTACCCTCTGGCAACTCCATCGCAACATCCTTCTCCTGGTACTCCTCTGGAGCGTCTTTGGCAAAACGCCCCACAGTGCTCCTCAACTTCTCTGGAATGTCGTGGAATGCCAAATCGTTCGGGTTGGTGGCAACTGATTCGCCCTGTGCAGCCAAAACATCCTCCAACTTGAACTTGTTATCCTTGAAGAACTTCAAGTTGTCGGCAATCAAGTGTCTGTTCTTGCATCCTGGACACTGGATGAGAACAGTGCCTGTTTCGTACGCCTGCTTGGAAAATGTGTGCGATGACCTGGTATCGCACACTTTACAGGTGAACGCAATCATCAATTCTTGGTCGATTTTGGGCGGTTGGCTGGCGCTGGAGTTGTAGCGCACGAGTGTAGGCGCCATCCTAGGCACCACAATCGCACGTCTGGCGATGGTGGAGCTGATGCGGAGGGCAGGTCTTGCGAGTCGGAGTGCTCTGATCATGGTTGTAATTTGTGGAGAAAATAAGACTAGAACATTTCAGGGATGGAGTAAATAGAAAATGAAGGGAGAGAAATGAAAGGGGGAGTAAAAGAAACGTTAGTAGAAGGAAAGAAGGTGACTGTAGTAGTGTTATTAAGAGAAAAGTAGAGGATTGAGGAAGTCTAGAAATGAAAGGTAGAGAAAGAGCCAGAGAGAGAAAATCTACTAGTAGCGTGAAAAGTGAAATCTACTTGTAGACTGAAAAGTACCATAAAGTAAAAAGTACCATAAAGCAAAAAGTACTATAAAGTAAAAAGTACCATAAAAGTACCATAAAGTAACATAAGGTAACATAAAGTAACCATGTAGGCATTTGTAAAAGCACCAAAAATTAAGTATAATATATCGGTATCACCAACTACTATTTGTACTATATTTCCTGATCTTTTTTTCTCATGTCACGAAGGGCAGTGGTGCTGCTCCCCGAGCACGTCAAGTTCGCGGTGCTAGCTTATGAAAGAGAAGCAGCGAAGCACACGCTGGTGGCCAACACCGACGTCAGGCGGTTTCTCCGCAACACCAGCGACAAATACAGGCGCTTTTCCAACTACAAACTCCTCCAGGGAAACACATACAACCGCGACGACTTTCCGCCGCTAGTGGCGAAGACCATAAAACCGCTCTTCATGGAACCATTGGAGGTGGGTGTGTTGGATGCGCTCACCACAGAGGAGTTGTTTGTGGAGAATGGAAAGAGCAAGGATGTAAAAGGTATAGATGGTCTGAAGGTAGGTGTGACGATAGGTCTGGAAAACATAGGGAGTCTGAAGTCCACAGAGAGTTTCAAAAATACAGGTCTGATCAGTCTGAACACTCTGACCGGTCTCAAAACCACAGAGACTTTAACGAGTCTAAGTGATATGGAGACTCTAACGAGTCTCAGTGATATGGAAACTCTAACGAGTCTCAGTGGTGGTGAGAACCTTGATTCATACCACTCCATCACCTCACACTCTCTGAAAACCCCCAAACACACTACCGACTACGCTGCGAATCTCATCACCAGTCTCAAGTCCCACTTTCTGCCTCGCAAATCGCTTCCTAATAAGCCCTCGTTGAGAAAAGTCCACGAGTGGTTCGGCAGACTTCTCAGAGACACTCCGGTGGTGCTTGTTCTCAAGGAACGACAGCGTCTTTTCAGCAACGCATCTCTTCTTCAAATCAACCAGCCCTGGGTCGAATTGAAGGAAAAGGTGCGGGACATCAGCAGCAAGTTCTCCCCCGAGTTGGAGCGCACCTACCACGCTACCGAGCTCACGTACACGGATTTGTTGCGGTTGGCAGTCAGCGATGCACGCGACGTGCGATTCCAAGGTCCTGATCCGTTGGAGGAGGCGCTCAGGCTCGAGCAGGAGGTGTATTTCACCGACGAGAGCGGGCAAAGGGTGGAAAACGACGAGGTTGTGCGATTCATAGGGTCCGATTTTGCGACAATGTTGCGCAAGGTGGCCAAGAACCAAGCCCAAGACGTTTTTCCATACGACATGCACTACAACGACTTCTTTATCGTGACCATAGAGGAGCCGGTGGTGGACGAGGACCACGGCGAGCTCATGGCGGCGATCGCAGACTCGGAGCTCGAGGTGGTGGCCGCGCGGATGCTGCTCACAAACCCGCACATCGACCGCTTTTTTCACCAGGAGGTGAGCACGGGCCTGAATGGGTACGAGCAGATGTTGGAGATTGCGCGGAGGAGCAGGGAGGACACCGCCGTGCCGAAGTTGATGCGGGAGTTGGCTGGAAATGGGTTGGTGAGGGTCCGAGAGGGAAGTGACAAGAGGAGTGTTTGTATAGGGAAGAAAGAGGAGGAGAGATGAGGGAGGAAGGGAAGGAAGGGAAGTAAAGACTGCGAGGAAAGAAGATAAGAGAAGTAAAGTGGATGAGGAAGGGAAGGAAAGCAGTTGAGAATAGTCGATGAAAAATTCATGGAACAGGAACTATGTGGAAGTGGCATTACAAATAGAAATAAGGAAGATAATAGATTACTATTCGTAAATTGGAACCGTTATTTGTGTTTGTGTTACAACACAAAATCGACACAATTGACTATTAATGAAGGGTGTAGAAAGCTCGACATTTTTTGATCAGCACCATTTTTGTCTATTTCTCCACAATTCAAATTCGAAACATGGTAATTGACAAAAAGTCACTTTATTAATAGTCCCAAATAGTCCCTAATAGTCCCTTTACTGATAGTCCCTAATAGTCCCTTTACTAATAATCACTTTACTAATAGTACCTTTACTAATAGTCCCTTTACTAATAGTCTTTACTTCAAAAAGTCCCTTTACTTCTCAATCTTTCTCAATCATCACAATCAATCTTTTATTCTTATTATCTTTTATTCTCTATTCCAATTTATTAATTATTTTTCCATGCACTCCAACACACGAATCGCGGTCTACGCCGTCTTCGCCATCCTACTATGGATCTACTTCTTCCGGCGGCCGTCGGAGGAGCCCAAACCCGTCACCTTCGAAGACGCCCGCAAAGCGGGAAAAACATCCAAGCTTGTTCAGGACGAAACCGACTCCGAATTCCTCAAGCTCATGGACCGCAAGTCCAAGGGCCATTGTCCCGACTACGTCGAATACTCCAAGGTGGCACATCCTCCGTTCAGCTCAGGCAGACACAGCTTCCCGTACATGCGCCCGGCACCTCTGTGCAGAACGTTCGCATCAATAGCGGTCGAGAAACTCATCGCCGACCTCAAGGCCAAAATCGTGGACCCCGACTTGGCCCGTTTGGTGGAGAATTGCTTGCCAAATACCCTCGATACGACGATTTTGCACCACACAGGCGGCGAGAGCCCCACGGCATTTGTTGTTACAGGCGATATCCACGCGGAATGGCTCCGTGACGCGGCTCGCCAGCTCTCGGTGTACCAGCCGCTCATAAAACACGACCCCGCTTTAAAGTCGTTGATATTGGGCGCGATATCCACACAAGCAGACTACGTTACGGTGTCTCCCTACTGTAATGCTTTCCACCCACCACCACACTCCAAGGTGAGACGCGGAGAAAGTGCTCGTGATGACGTTTTTCCAGTGCCCAACTGGAAATGGGTGTTTGAGTGCAAATACGAAATTGACCTGCTTGCGCTGTTTCTCACCTTGACCAACGAATATTACGAGAACCTGGGAGGCGATACCTCGTTCTTGACCAACTCGTGGTTTGCTGCGTTCGAGAAGCTCCTCATAGTGTTGCGTCGTGAATCTGTGTCTACTTATGCTGAAGATACCGGAAACGCATTACAGCCCCAGTATTTGTTCAAGCGTAACACCAACATTGGACTGGAGACCCTCCCTTTGAACGGTGCAGGTAACCCAGTCAACTTCGGAACCGGGCTCGTTCGCAGTGCCTTCAGACCCAGTGACGATGCTACCATATTGCAATTCTTCATCCCGGGAAACATCCACATGTTGACGGAGTTGCGTCGTCTGCGCGAGCTCTTTCTCACGGAGGACCGCGTTTCAAATCCAATCCTCACGAGAGTGGCAGACGATATCATTGCCAATTTAGAGAAAGGTATCGAAGAGCACGGTATAGTGGAGCACCCAAAGTATGGCCGTGTATATGCCTACGAGGTGGATGGCTACGGAGGTTCTGTGTTCATGGACGATGCAAATATTCCATCGCTCTTGTCGATTCCAGATTTGGGGTACAAGCCTGTGGACGATCCTGTTTACCAGAGCACAAGGAAGATGATTTTGCAAAGGCGGGGGAATCCGTACTATTTGACCGGACGGCACTTTGAGGGTGTGGGAGGTCCACACATTGGAGTGCAGAACGCGTGGCCCATGTCGTTGTTGATGATGATGAGAACCACCGACGACGATGAAGAGATTAAAAAGAACTTGAACTTGTTGATGGAGACCACCGCGGGATTGGGGTTGATGCACGAGTCCATCAACGTCAATCTGCCAAGGGGAAGAGAGTACACAAGGTCGTGGTTTGCGTGGTGCAACTCAGAGTTCGGAAAGACCATCCTCCATTTGGCCAAGCATAAGCCAGAGATTTTGTTTGGCGAAGGAGCTCAAGCATACAATATTGATGACTTGTTTGAGAAGGTAAAAGAGGTTGACGTTTAGATATGAGTAAAATAAATGAATGATTGAAGATAAAGAAAGGTGTAAATAGAGGATACAAAAACGAATGGTAGTAATAACTTAGATTACTACAGATAAAATAGATGATTGAATGAGAAAGTAGAGGAGATGAAGATGAAGGTAAATAGAGATACCAAAACGAACACTAGTAATATCTTAGATTACTACAGATAAAATAGATGATTGAATGACAAAGTAGAGAAGATAAAAGATGAAGGTAATTAGAGATACCAAAACTACTTATGAACAGTAGTAATAACTTATTTCTACAGGTACTTTTTTGTGCAGGTTTATTGGGTGCAAAAAACTTTTCTGTTTTTCTAATCTTCTACTCCACCTCCACCACACTTTCCTGACCCCCCACCACATGCCCCCGGACCACCACTTCCACAGTTGACACCGATCGGACTTCCCGCCATTGTACAGCAAATCCCCATGTACAACTCGGTGTGTTCATGTGGGATTGGTGTGTACGGAGGTCGTACCCAGACCTTTGGATACGCCACGCCGTGGTTCCTATCGTCCTCTCTCCATGGCATCTCGTTATTTGTTTTGCCATATACGCTGGCTATTTCCTCTTTTCGCTTCTGATGGCAAGCAGAGAGGAATTCTATTACGTTGTGGGTACTCACATGGGTTAATGTAGGAGTTTGCGAGTTTGGGTTGGTTGGAGCTCCATTGGAGCGTTGAAGATACCCCAATATTCCGCTTTTTTGCACTTTGTGTGACAAGCAGTACCAACAGAGGCATATCAGGTAATCTTCGTCGAATTTCTTCTTGTACAACTTCGATGTGTATACAAATCCATCGTCAATTCTGCTCAGATCAATTTTGTCATCGTGGTCCACAACACTACCTTTTGTCCAGCACGACTGAAAGTAATGGTTCGCTGTTAATTGATGAGTGTGCCAGCCGAGATCAATGTCCAATGTAGGCACGAGGAGTCGTTTACTTCCAGTGAGTAGACTGAAAAACTTGTCGTATCTGCTCAATATGCAATCTGTGATCTGCACGATATCTTCGTTGTGCAACAAATCCAACGAGTTCATCTTATCCACAAACTTGTTCTGGCGAAGAACACAGCCCACGAGATCCAGGTGAAACTCCATGATATCCACTTTGCGCGTACCCATGCGCACTGTCAAGTGGATCAAGTTCAGTTCAACGTATGTTCTCAAGAGTCTTTGGAAAGTGTGCAAGTATTTGAACCCTTGAACATCGTTCCGTGGTAGAACTGACCGCTGCATACTTGGGATATCACGACCAGTCTGGATTCTTCTCATAATGTTCACGGTTTCTTGAAATTCTTTCCACACATCAGCGACTTTAGTGTATTTGGGGTCCTCCTTCCCCTCCACCAACATCTTCGAAAAGAACCGCAATATACCCGGAAATGGCACCTTTTTCTCCATGTCAGCAAATAGCTGGCGCTTTTGCAACTCGTTGTGGGTGATATGTCCCAGGAAGCTACACAAGCACTTTCCATTAACTCTCTGGTGAAAATTGCGATCAGCGAACCCAGATTCGCTGTCATTTGTGTAGGGTACTCCGTTTAGCAACTCCTCGTTGCAAACTGGACACCTGATGTCAACCACATAAGAGTACATTTCAAAGGTGCTGTGCACATGGTAAATAGTGAGGTCGCTGACCGCACTTGGTGCGTTACTCTTGAGAAACTCGTTGATGTGTTCGAAGTAACTTTTCACGAGATTATCGGGAGGATTATATGCAAACGTGTAGTCGTCAATTGCACTCGCAACCATTCGTAGCGGAAACGGAAAGCTGGCAAACTCTAGGAAATCTTGCCTCACAAAGGTATCGTAGCACATGCGAGGATTGAGTAGAAGAGCGTGCCAAACCATAAGAACATCCAAAGGAGGCAAAAAGTCCGAGAAGTAGCTCGCTTTAAAACCTCGCCTGCAATTTTGAAAAGCATCAGCTTCCGAGCTCCATTTGGCACGGCTGATTCTATCGACAAACAGGACTGGGGCAGAAAACTTCAAGCATGTGACTAACACCACAAAGCGGCGAACGGCATTGGTGACAAATACTTGCCAGCATTTCTCGTTGTACTGGGGGTCAGTTGATTTGGTAACCATCGTCCTCATGGCCTCAAATGCTTTCAACAATTTCAAGTGTGCGATTGTCTCTTCGGTCGTGGGAAGTCGCTTTTTGGCCCCATTGATGCCTATAATCTCCGTCAATGCTGCGAACTGGCCGCTGGGCGCGGTTTGGAGGTACTCGGCATACGGTGGGATTTCGGTGTGTTTAGCATCAGGGAGTTTTGATCTGTAGCTTTCAAGTTGAAGTCTGATCTCGTCTAATGAGATCAGGAATTGGATTTGTGTGGATTGCGATTGAGCTTGATGTTGATCAGCTTCTGCGTAGGGAGGTGGTGCTTCTTCCAAACTCATGAGTGAACCGAAACATATGGGAAATGCAACAATTTATGTTTTCTCGTATCTAAAATACGAATATGATGTCATAGATCGGAACGTGGACCAACGAGGAAATAATGACCATACAGAAACTGACAGACATATAAAATCATTAGAGTAAGGTCCAGTCCTTATTTCTAGTTTCTTTGTAGTCTCTTTGTAGTCTATTTGTAGTCTCTTTGTAGTCTCTTTCTAGTCTCGTTCTAGTCTCTTTCTAGACTCTTTCTAGTCATCTTTCTAATCCTTTTTCTATTACTTTAGACTTCGCCCCCAACTAACCATTTTTAGCATGCCCTTATCTATGCAGTGCTGGATTTATGGTCACACGGCGATGAAATTGTTAATCAGAAGAGTCAGTAAAAGTATCAAACATCAACTGTTGGAGAAACATTCTAGGCACTAAAATTCGATTGCAATGGTGGGGAGGTATATCAGCTCCAAAATTCAAACTACTATTAATACTTCAATTGGCTCCAAAATTCAATGCAACTGTTCATACTTCAATCATATCAAGGCACTATTACTGATTGGATATCCCATACTAATTGGACATCAACCTCAGTTTTTGTCCTCCATATTCCTCATTCTTGTGACCTATTTTCACTATTCCTTCAACTTTTTACCCAATTTAATTATAATTGGTTTAGTGATACTTTTATACCAACGTATTTTCTCTATACGTATATAATCTGTTATATTTATATCCTTTTTATTATTATTTCTTATTCTCTTTATCTTATTTCTCTTCCTTCTTATTCTCTTTATCTTATTCCTCTTCCTTCTTATTCCTTATTTCTTTCCTCTTCCTAACTCCTTATATACTTCGCAATGTTCTCAGCAGTCTCCGACGAAACAACCTTCTGTGTCTGATCAAAAGCAGCCTGGTAGCGTTGCTGCATTGCAGCGTCCAGTCCCAATTCCGACGACCTGTCTTCTGGGAATGTGTACTCTCTTTCTGGTTCGTCCTCATCACGCAACACCTCTCCACTGTTTTCGTCCTCCTCGTAATCCGACAACACCTCTGAGTCGGCACCGTCCTTTTGCAACTTCATATCCTTCATCAATTTGTTGAGCAGACTTGCCTTCCTCTTCTTCTCATCCTCCTCCTTCTTCTTCAAGATCCGCTCGCGCTCCGCCTTGTAGAACTCATTGTACTCCTCGACCTTGTTGTCGACCGCGTCCATGAACTCATCGAACCCCGCACCCGTGTACGAACTCACCGCGGCCACGTCCAACTGCGAGTAGAATTCCTCCAACATGAGCGACATCGAGTTCACAAGCGAACTCATGTACCCACTGGACGTTCCGTCCTCGCCATTCAACTCCTGGTCCTCGCGCAACGCTTGCTGGAACACCTCAAAGTCCTTCATCCACTCGCGGATGGTGTCGGCACTCTGGACATCGGTCTTGTTGAACACCACCACCATTGGCAATTTGGTCTTGTACAAGATGGAGCACGCGTACAACATATTGGACATGAATGTGGTAGGGCTGGTGTTACGTGGGGTATCCACGATGTATGCCACGACCGTGGGGAATGTCAGCGCAAAGGCTTCGGTGATAATGGCACCACTGGCGGACCAGATAAAACACTCGATCTGCCCAGGGGTATCGATGATGACATTGTCCACCTTTTCCGATCTCTTTTCCACCAACTTGATGACCTGGTCGATCTTGGTGGAGAACAAGTTGAGCGACGTCACAATCGCTCCGTTGGGGCCCAAGTTGTACTCCTCCATCACCTTCTTGTACTTGATGGAGTCACGGATATCGATGTTTGCTCCGAACGGGACCTTGAGCACCGCGGGATCGAGGTTGATCACGTATGGGGGGGTCTTCTTGCTGTGTAGATGGGCGTTGAGGCGTTGCATGAAGGTGGTTTTGCCGGAACCGGCCATACCAATGCAGATGATTGTGTTTGTCATGAGATGAGTAAAAGAATAAAAAGATAAAAAAGATTGAATAAAAGATAATGATTGAATATGAGATAGTTTGGAAAGTGATGATTTAAGGGAGTCAATTTGAAGGGGTCGAATTTGAAAGAGTCTAGTTGAAAGGGTCTAACATGAAAGGGTCTAAGTTGAACGGGTCTTATATGAAAGGGTCTAAAAGAGGCTAGTTTGAAAGAGTCTTTACAATTTGAAGTCTTTATAAATTGAATGTCTTTATAAATTGAAAGAGCCTTAAAGAGCCTTAATTGAAAGAGCCTTAATTGAAAGAGCCTTAAAGAGCCTTAATTGAAAGAATCTTCATGATTTTTGAATACGAGTGAAATCATCTCATTAATCTTGAATCAGTGAAGTGGATCATACCCTCCTTATAATTCTCTCATTTCATCTCCATTTCCAGCCTACTTAATACTTCTGCTATCTCTCCCCCTGATTCACCACCCTCTCCACAATGCCATTAAATATCAGCTTGTGCGACAAGATCTGGATGTTTTCCGCCTCGGCCTTGAAGATCTTGTCCACAGAAGGCGCACCCGGTCCGCCGATGGTCGGCAACAGCTGCTGCTGCTGCTGCTGGTTGATCAACTGCTCGGCCTCCGCAGATCCCATGATCAACAGGTACACTGGCCTGAGACCAAACAAGTTGACAAAGTACCACGAGATCGACAGCACGTATCTCACGTTCAAGTCCGGCGTGGCAATACCCTGTTGCAACATGCTCTTGAAACCCTGAGTCAATGGGAACGGCAACTTCATCACGATGAATCCGGCAAAGAAGTAGTTGACCCATGCCATGATCAATGTCTGTGGGATATAGTTCATCAAATTACCCTTGGCCATGTTCATGAGCGCGTCGTTGCTGCCCAATGCCGAGAGTTGGCTCAACGGATCCTGGTCCTCCTGTTGTTGTTCTGCGTAGAATTCATCGCTCTGGAGCGTGGCAATGTAGTAGCGCTGTCTTTCCTCGAACTCTTGCGCGGTCAAAATGTGGTTGTTCTGCTCAAAACACTGTGCACGCTTGAGAAATTGCCTCTCACGAACAGTCTTGTACTTGTCCAACTTTGGGCCCAGTTCAAGGAGATATGTGGCATTGGAACGAATCAAGCCCACGAGCACCATCGCGATGGAGATCGGCACCAAAACCCAGTACTTGAGACTGGGGTCCAAGATCAAGTCGGGGGTCATAAGGAAGAAAATCGACTTTAAATAAATCGACTTTAAATAAAATTGACTAAAATCGACTTCAGTAAAATCGACTTTTAAATCGACTTTTAAATCGACTTTTGGCAAATTCAATTTTTGGGCTTTTCTTCATTTTTCTCTATGGGCTGGTTTGGAGGAAGTGCAAAGGTTTCTACCGTGACGGAGGTTCCTGAGAAGAAGGAGAAGTTCTTGGAGGACCTTCCACCTAAATTCGACGATACCAAAGAGGCACCACCACGAGAACCCACGTTGGTCGATGCGTTTCGCCAGATCAAACTATCGGACTACAGCGCAGAGCGGTTTGTGGGAATGCCGTGTTTCCGCGAGGCCATGATCACAGGGTTCCAGGCGATGGGTGTTTTGGGAGTGGTGACGTTTTTGATCCACAAGAATCCTACCAAGCTGATGAACTGGTCGGTGTGTGGGTTCTTTTTGGGAAATGTGGTGGGATGGGAGCAGTGCCGGCTGATGCGCGCAAGGCTGTTCCAGTTGATGGAGAAGGCAAAGAAGGTGAACCAGGAGAAGAATGAGAAGAAGTGGAGTGACAAGGGTGATGATGAGGATGATTATAAGAAGTTTAAGGATTTTAATGATAAGAGGGAATAGGAAGGAAGGAATTATGAAGATGTCAAAAAGACATGTCCATAAGACATGATGTTAAAAAGACATGATGTCAAAAAGACATCCAGAAGACATGAATTAAGATGTCCAGATGAATAAAAGTCCAGATGTCATGAAATGTCCAGATGAATGCCTGATGACAAAATGTTCACTGGATTGAGTACTGGATCTGGATTTATGATACCAGAATATAACTTGAAATGCATCGTGTATATAGAATAGAAGGCAGTGGAATATTCGTAGGATGAAGGGTCCAACAATTTTTGTAAAAGAGATGTTTTTAGAAATGATGGTTTTTAGAAATGATGGTTTTTTTGTCACTAAAATGATGTTTTTTGTCACTAAAAGTAATGGTTTTTGGTAATTCACCACTAAATTTGTCAAACTCACTAAAAGTCTAAAATTCATCACTACTTTTCACCATTTGCCTCATTTATCATTCCAGCAAACTCACTACCAGTATAGCCCTCACCAAGTTCATCCTACACCAGTGCTCAATACACCTATATCAGGACTAACCAGTCCTTCCATGTGCTACTTCTCCTCGGCAACAGTGTCTCACGTGCCTATTGCTGAAAAATCCGAATTGTGGGGAACATTTGACATGGATCTCATCTCGAAATGAGAATAGATGTGAATGCAAGAAAGCGGAAATTGGCAGTCTACTACTGAAGGGTAATCTTACCCTTCAGTTTCAGCGGTCCTATATTACCCAGCCTCTTCATTCTTTTAATTCAACTCTCTATCAAATTTCTACATTGCCTATTCACACCTCTTCGTACTCCTACCTCATCACCTCCAACTTCATACTAATACTTCTTCAGAGTCCTTCATATTCAGATCTCTCCATACTCGAACCTCTTCTTACTAGAACCTCTTCATATGCGGACCTCTTCATACTAGGACCTCTTCATACTCCTCTATCTCTTTTCTTCCCCTCTCTACCTCGGCAAAATCAAAAATAAAAGGCCAATTAAATCCAAAATCAAAAAATCAAGTCACCACCATGGACAACCACAAGGTAACGCTCAAGTACACACAGTCCAAAAACGGACTTGCATCATTGCCTACACTGATATCCGGTGTGCTCCTGGCTTCGAATGTTCTTCCCCAAAGCATTATTCTCGAGTTGGTCCAGCGCAATGGCCACAAGTCATACATGAACTGGGACGGCTTGGTGTCGTCAAAACCAGGGTCCGTCGAATTGGACGTCACCTTTGCTCAGGAATTGGGAATGGTGGATAACGAGCCTCTCACTCTCAACGTCAAGCTCAAAAATCCCGTCACCTTCCAAGTGCGCTTGGACCCTTTGACAACCGCTGACTGGGAGTTGACCCAACTCCACGCCAACATCATAGAAGACCGTTTCATCAACCAGACACGTTGTGTTGCCACCAACCAGGTGGTGGTGGTCTACCCTACCAAGACATCGGCAGTGAAGTTTGTTGTCAGCGACGTCGGAGTTCCTGGAGCACTGTACGCCTTGATTGCACCGCATGCGGAGCTCGAGATCGCCCCCAAGGAAAAGAAGCAGGAGAAGGAAAAAGAACCCAAGAAAACAAGAGAGTCTACCGAACAGCAGAGTGTGCTCAGGCGTGGAATCTCATTACCGCACCCACAGTTCGATGTGGAAGACAATGGGCAGTATGCGGTCTATGGACCCGCAGGTTTTTCCGACTACGTGAGCGTTTCGGTGTTGGCAGGGCCAAACGACAAGCACAATGGTTTGGAAAAAGAGACCCATAAGGAAAACAAGCGCATCACTGCTCGTGTAGTACCGTACGAGACACTCAACGACAATACCGTGGGACTTTCTAGAAGCTTGGCAGTGGCACTTGGCTGCGAGGGTGTGATTGGAAGCATTGTGACCATCAGGTCTGCAGCAAAGAACTTGCCAAAAAGACCCTCTGGATTTGTCATTCAGCCGTACATCACACAGACTAAGAGCAAGCTGCAGCTCACCTTGAACTCGGCCGACAAGAAGACACAGCAGACCAAATTGGCACAGGTCGTGTCCGAGCATTTGCGAGGACTTTCAGGCACGTGTGTCACCAACTTCACCAAGTTGCCCAAAATCGCCAATGTGTTGCCAAATGGAGCAATGCTTCGTTTCCGCAAGAACGACGACCCTGCGGCGTGGATCAAGCCCTACAACACAGACACGAAGAAACCAATCAAGATCGAGTTGGGAGAAGAGTTGTTGCGTGCAGGTCTGTTCATCGAAGAGGCGCCATCAAAACCGGGCCACACCATTGCAATTGGACTCGATGACAAGGTTGGCGAGATCGTCAGCTCGTTCACGTGCTCGAAGAACACGGGAACACTTGTATACGGTAACTCTGGTAGTGGAAAGTCGCTTCTTCTTGAGTTGGTGGAGCGTGAGATGAACAACCGTGGGTTCTACACACAGAGGATCAAATGTGAGACGTTCATGAACGAGACATACACCCTGCTTGCGAAGAATCACATGGCCAAGTGGCTCCTGGCATGTGCATGGCACAAGCCTGCGGTGCTCATTTTGGACAACTTGGACAAGATCTTGAGTGCGGAGATGGACAATGTGGACTCTTCCAAGTCCAACCAGCTCAGCGAGACGCTCATTCTCCAGTTGGAGAAGATCCGCAAACAGCGGAACTCAAACGTTTCGATTTTGCTCTCGTCAACATCGAAGGAGCTGCTCAACAAGCTTCTTTCGCAGTGCCATCTCATTGAAGACTTTGTTCATTTGAGTGCCCCAGATAAGAAGGCGCGCTTGGAGTTGTTGGAGGAGTACATCGAGAAGATTCTCGGATGTAAGGTTGATTTTGACTTGATGGACATGGTGACTGAGACCGAAGGGTACCTTCCTAACGATTTGAAGGTGCTCAGCGACAGGTTATACCACGAGGCCTTGTTTGCGGAGTCAGAAAAAGAGGAGAGGGAGGATTCCAATGGTGATGTGAATGGTAGTATCAATGGTGGTTCTTCCATCAATGGTGGTTCTTCCATCAATGGTGGTTCTTCCATCAATGGTGGTTCTTCCATCAATGGTACTGCTTCTGGCAGTATCGGCTCTACTGAAACCTCCACTTCCCTTGTAGTCACCAAGGCTAACCTTGAAAAGTCTCTTGAAGGGTACACGCCCTCGAATCTCCGTGGAGTCAAGCTCCAGAAGTCGGGCACCAGCTGGGCTGATATTGGAGGACTCAAGGAGGCCAAGAGTGTGCTTTTGGAGACGTTGGAGTGGCCCACCAAATACGCACCTATCTTTGCCAGCTGTCCATTACGTTTGCGTTCGGGTATTCTTCTCTATGGATATCCTGGATGTGGTAAGACGTTGCTTGCCAGTGCTGTTGCGGGACAGTGTGGTCTCAACTTCATTTCGATCAAGGGTCCTGAGATCTTGAACAAGTACATTGGTGCTTCTGAGCAGAGTGTGCGTGAGCTTTTCGAGCGTGCACAGGCGGCCAAGCCATGTATCTTGTTCTTTGACGAGTTTGACTCGATTGCACCCAAGAGAGGACACGATTCCACGGGTGTGACTGACCGTGTTGTGAACCAGATGTTGACGCAGATGGACGGTGCCGAGGGCTTGGACGGCGTGTATGTGCTTGCAGCCACGAGTAGACCTGATCTCATTGACTCTGCGCTCTTGAGACCTGGTAGATTGGACAAGAGTGTGATTTGTGACATGCCAAACTACGAAGACAGACTCGATATCTTGGAGAGCATTACGGCCAAGATGGACTTGGGCGAGGATGTGAACTTGGAGGAGATTGCCAAAGAGACTGGTGGATTCAGTGGAGCCGACATGCAGGGACTCGGGTACAATGCGTACTTGAAGGCAGTGCACATCAAGTTGGCTGAGCAACAGGAGAAGATGAGTGCAACCGACAACAAGAAGCACGACAAGATTGTGGAGTTCATCAAGGTGAGCAACGACCAGCAGAAGATGAGACCTGCGGACCGTGTGAAGATTGTGCAGGAGATCCAGGAGATTTTGAAGAGCTCTGAGGAGGAGACGGGCACGGCTAAGAAGAAGCCTAAGGAAGATTCCGTGGTGAGAATTTCCCACGCGGACTTTGTTGCATCGTTGAAGGAGACCAAGCCGTCGATCTCGGTGAGCGAGAAGAGGAAGTTGCAGGCGGTGTACAGTCTGTTTGTGAGCGACCGGGATGGAAACATGCCAGATGGGAGTGCGAGCACTGAGATTGGAGGGAGAACGACGTTGATGTGAGGAGATTGAAGAAGTTTTTGATGACATTATTTACGGATATAGAATGATAATGACGATTAATGGAGAGTAGGGAATGCAAGGGACAGGAGATGGAGAATAATGAGATGAAGAATAATCAGAGAAGGTAAGGTTATGAGAATGAGATCACGAAAACTGAATACGAAAACTCTGTGTGTAGAAGTCAGCCGTTCTAGAACTAAGCCTTCTACATTGATCCATATTACCTCTTTTATAAAAATAGCCCATAGAAAAAACCGTACCTTTTTTCATAACCACTATACATTTTCGGCACAGCCAAGATAAAAAAGAGTGATTTGAATTGATTTCTTCAACCGATTCACTCAACCGACCTCTCAACCGATTTCTCAACTTCAAGTGATTTCTCATTTTGTCAACTGAACATTCCTCAGCATACTTCCCAGTAACTTCTTCTAAACCTCACTATGCACTTCATCAAGCTCTCCATACTCCTCATCCTTGGTATCAAGCAAGTACCGTGGCACAAAGCAGTTCTCCTTGGACAAATCAGGGAATATTCTAAGGTATGACCAAGTCGCGATGACTGCGCCGATCACACTTCCGATGAAAACGTCCACAAAGTGGTGTCTGTAATCTTGGGTTCTGGTAAGAGCGATAATTGCTGCGCCGAGAGTGGGCACAGCCGAGAGCACAGCTCTCCAAGCACCGACGAAGTCGTCTGCTGCTACCAATTGACCCGCGAAGAACAAGGACGTGTATAAGAGCCCCGCAAAGCTTAGCGAGGAGTGTCCCGAGGGAGTGGTTCTGAAGCCATCCATCAAACGGTCCTTATTATCAGTAGTGCACACATCCACCGCGTAGACCAACACATTCTCCAAGGTACCATCCTTGGGCACGCATCTTGCGAGGAAGTCGGGTCTGAGGCGGCCAATGTAGTTTTTCATGACGTCTGTGAAGACGGACGTGGTCAAAAGCGCGACAATCAATCCCACAAGACTCACGTACGCGTGGTACAACTTGTGGCGTGGTTCTGTGAAGACGAGACTGACGACAAGCACCGTGCAAAACGGCACCACGGCCGCGTAGATGAAGAGCTGTTTGTTGGTGACACGCTCGTGTTCTGCGAACGGGTGCGATATCGTCAAGTCATTGATGTAGAACTGTCTCTGGAACGGCTGAATGCGCCAGACGAAGTGGTAAGCGACTGCGAGTGCTGCGATCAAGAGCACGTCGGTGACACGCCATTTGATGACCCACGAGCGTGGCAGAAACCTGAGTGTGGCTCTGCTGAAGCGGTCTCCGTGGACGTATTTGAGGAGGTTCATATGTAAAGGAATAAAAATAGTATAAAGAAAAAGATCAAATAAATAGTAAAAGATCAAATAAATAGTATAAGAAAAAGATCAATAGTGATCAAAGGTAATGAAAATAAAGTGAATAGATAAGGAAGATGGTGGTGATAAAATTTGACAATTGGTCCATTACTCAAACATTACTCCAACATCACTCAAACAATACTCCAACATCACTCAAACAATACTCCAACATCACTCTCATACACTACTCTCCTTAACACTAACATTACTACATTAGGCTAAACATTCACGATTATTCTGTAACATTTACGATATTCTGTTACATTTTCTGATCCGCTAATCTTTTGTCTTCTGACCACTTTCTCAATTCATAAACCCCTAAACTCCGCTACCCTATCATTTACGCCTCCAACCTCTCTCCTCCATAATTCTCTAGTTTCCCCATAATTCTCTACTTTCTCCCTAATTTCCTCCGTATTCCTATTCCGCTTTTCCTGCCCCTTCAACTTTTCAACTTTATCTAATCTTTTTTCTCCATATCTTTTATCTCCTGATAAGATGAATGACGACGTGATGGCGCCAATTCAGGTGGCCGCACACTTCTTAAAGACCACCAAGCGGTCGTCGTCGTCGCTGAACGACCTCCTCTACGAGCGCGACCGTTTCCGCGCACGCCACCAGAACATGAATGTTGATAACGACGAATGCGATGTGTGTGATGGAGTGAGCCCCAAGACAACCAAGTTGAATCTCCACCGTGGAGAGGAGAACGAAGCATTTGAGTACCGCAGCATCTTCGCCAGCCCGGTGCCAAGCAGCCCATGCCGTTCCGGTGATGAATTGTCGAGCGACGAGCTATCGCGCTGTCCGTCGGCGTTGATCTCGCGCTCCTCATCGGTAAAAGTGGGGGACATTTCCCGGACCCCGTCGGTGCTTGGCAAGTGGGATGTGGGCGGGCATCTTGAGAGGGTGGACAAGAAGAAGGACGATGATAAGAGGGATAGTAAGATAAAAGAGGGAAAGAAGGGAAGGAATGAGAGAAAGAGTGAGGAGATACCTCTTGGAAGGAATGAGAGAAAGAGTGAGGAGATACCTCTTGGAAGAAATGAGAGAAATACAGAGGAGATTGAAAAAGCTCTTGAAAAAGCTCTTGAAACGAATGAGATTAGAAAGAATGAAGAGATTGAAAATGCTCCGAATGAGACTAGAAACAGTGAAGAGATTGAAAATGCTCGGAATGGTCGTGAAAAGACTGGAACAACCAATGACCATAGACAATCAACCGACTTGAAAACCCTTAATGGAACACTCACCAAACCATACATTGTTATTTCTATTGATCATGATAAGCTGGTCAATAAATCTGCACCAACAACCTCCAAAACTATTCCTTCCAAATCAACCCCCAACCTGCTCACCACTTCCACTGACTCCTTCCATGATGCAATTGACAGTCTCACCTCCCCACTCAACCCATCCTCATCCTTCTTCAAGTCACTCCCTGTATCCCAACACATCCGCGACATCACCCCCAGCCAGCTCCACGAAGTCTTCGAGTGGTACTTTTCGCGTGAGCTCCCGCCGACGAACGAAATGTTCCCGTGGCTCCATGGTCTCAACGAAGAGAACTTCACGCAAAGACTGTTTTTCCTCTACCAAAAGGGAACGGCAGTCCAGGCCCACAAACCGCGTGGCATCAGGTTCCTCATGGCCATTGATAGCACCCCCATCAACGGCGACACCGACCAGTACAAGCATATCCGCAACACGGTGCACATTTCAGAGATTCTTCAGAAGGTGGACGTGCTCAAGGCAGAGGTGTATGCGACTCTCGACCGCATTTTCGCGAGAGTCGGAGAGGAAAATGCCCACGAGAAGGAGCTTTTGAAAGCAGACTGCGTGGCCACAGGTTTGTTTCCGATTTTTCTCAACCTCGATCCAAAGAGCGGAATTTCGTTGCGTAACTTCCACATCCAGGTGAGCAAGCTTGCGACGTGCTCGGACTTTGTGGTGTATCCGTTGGGTGATGATGTGAACGTGGCCAGGTATGCGAGGATACTCTGGCTTGCACAGCGCTACGAGGCTGCGTCGCAAAGGATGGCGTGTGAGTATAACGTGTTTGTGCTCAGGGGCCATGCTTTGCACCAAAAGACGGTGGTGAAGTTGGACGCGCGGGAAGTGTACAAGCAAAGGAAGAGATCAGAGGGAAATGAAAAGAATGAAGGAGCGCAGAAAAAGGAAGAGATAACCGTTGAAAAGCTCAAGGAATCTGAAATGCTCGAGAGACCTGAAATCGCTGAAGATGGGAAACCTATTGAAGAAAAAGAGGATAATTCATACCTAGACAACACTTCCTTTTACACATCATCTTCCACATACTCCTCTGCACCCCCCACACCTACCGGTTCATTTTCTTCCCTTCTCGCACACAACGACTACCAGCTCCGCGAGCAGATCGAGGCTGCAAAGATGTCGACCGCAACCCAGATCTGCCACCAGGTATGGGTGGGCAACGCGTGGGACTACCAGATCATGATGGCGTATCTCAACGAAAACGATAGCTCGTTCATGAAAAAGGGCGAGGAGTATGGATACACTTATTGCGATGCAGAGAATTCCACCGTGGGACCAAGCAAAGTAGAGGGGAACATTACTGAGGAAGGCTTCAATGCCGAACTGGAAACATTTAATGAGGAAAGGACCAGCATTGACGAAAATGAAGAACATGTGGAAACGTCTTCCAAATTCCTTCCTACTGATAACCAACTTCTCATGAGTCTTCCTCGTCCTAAAGCCAACTGGAGACTTTTCATTCGGTGTAGGAATGGAGCGACATTTCCGTCTTTATCGACCATTTCCGACCTCCTTTTCCAGTTTTCGATCTCGTCACGACAAGCAACCGAGGACGACGACTACTACGTGATGGAGTTTCCACCCAGTGGATCCATAGGCATCGGAGACTGTCAGAAAGAGAACCTTGTTGCGATTATCAACGTGTGCAAGCTCATGTACTTGTTCTCAGCCTCGAGTTCTCCAACTGCACAGTCGACTTTGGTCTTTTGCTCGGATGGATACACCGAGCTGAGTCTCCTTATTCTCTGCTTCATGATGTATGCCAATGATATTTCACTCCAAGATGCCGTTCTCGAACTCCACCGCAAACACGGACGTCCATTCTACATCTTTGGAACGGATGTGACCATCTTGTCGAAACTCGAGCCCCTCTTGCGCAAGTTCAGTCCCGAGCGGCGGCAAATTGACTGGGGTCAGTTTGAAGAGCTCAGTGATGCAGAAATCAACGAGTTGCTCTTGGGGCTGCTGGTGCGGCGCAATACGCGGTTGGGGTTCATTGAGAACGACGATGACGACGACACAGAAACCATGCCAGTGAACTGGATCTCAGATGTTGAAGGTTCTCTTCCATCGCGGATCATGCCGTACTTGTATCTCGGCTCTCTTAACCATGCGAACTGCACTCCGTTGTTGCGAGAACTCGGGATCACTCACATCATCAGCGTGGGCGAGCAGCTCGACTGGCTCAATGGCGGCCAGTTCAAGCGCAATAACATTGCTCTGCGGGAAATGGTGGACGGGGGCAATATGGAGGTGTTTCACTTGCGCGACACTGCTGTGAAGAAGGTGATGAAGGTGAACAATTTACAAGACGATGGCATTGATGAGTTGGGCAACGCACTTCCGTGGATCTTGGACTTTATTGACAAGGAGCGTGATAACAGCAAGATTCTCGTCCACTGTCGCGTGGGAGTGAGTCGTTCGGCCACCGTTGTCATAGCGGAGGTCATGAGGCGGTTGGGAGTGTCGTTACCGGAGGCGTACTTGTATGTTCGTGTGAGGCGGCTCAACATTATTATCCAGCCGAACTTGCGGTTCATGTACGAGTTGTTCAAGTGGGACGAGGAGCAGAAGAAGAAGGGGAGGGCGAAAGTGTTGAGGGATATCGACTGGTTTATGATGTGCCGCGAGATCATGAAGTTGAATATTCCTTATATAAGAGGGTGATGAGGAGGATGGGGATTTAGAGGTTTGAGGAGGTTTGAGGATGACGATGGAATTTTGAAGGTTTGGTGGGTACTGGTACTGTGTACTAGTACACTTGCTATAGACTGATGACGTCACGAATGTACGATAGTGTATTATATGTTGCATTAGAAATTGAATGATATGATTAAGATTTGTAGAGGGCATTTTGTGAGTGAAAACGTTTTTCTTAATCTGTCAAATATGTCAATTGAAGAACTTCAATAGTAGTTTTCATTCATCTCCACTATTTGTTTACAAATTCTCCTTGATGATGAACACTTCTGTCATAAGTTTCATTCATGATCAATTTCTCATAGTCTTAATCAATTCCTCATGATCCTGACAATTCCTCATTCTCACCAACTCTTCATAATCTTAATCAATTCCTCATTCTTATCAATTCCTCATTCTCATCAATTCCTCATCCTCTTCAACTCCTCATTCACATCACCATTCTCTACAACTTATAATTTTCAACTCCCTTTTCTTTTCCTCTCTTATTATTGCTCATTTTCTTCGGTTTATCTTTTTCTCCACCTTATCTACAAATCACGTTTTTTAAAATTTTTCCAACACCAGCGTGGCGTCCAGTAATCCAATGGACACAGACCCCATATTAAACGATCCGTCGATCGTTCAGATAGAGACCCCCGACAAGTCCAAGTTCTTTGGAGTCGGCTCCAGCAATGATTCGAAATCTGGCAACGTTTTGTCGAAACTTCTCGACTCCGCCATGGCCAAAGCAGCAAAGGAGTCGTCTCCTGAATTGGAGCCAATATCACGCTCCGACACCCCTTCTACCAAGTCCAATCGCTCCAACCTCAGCACAGAGCGTCCACCACAAGCATCGCATGAGAAAATTAGATACACTATTGACTACTTGCTCCTGTTACGGTCGTCGCCCGACGTCAAGAGCTTCAAGAACTCGCCAAGGCTTCCAGACAAGCTGTTCTGGCGCCACAACGCACGTCCTATGAAACCAACTAACAACGACTACGGCCGTGATTCCAAAAAGAAGGGCAGGAAACAGTTCGCTGCCCAGAACCACCACTCAAGCTCGATTAATGAGCCTTGGGAGAGAAAGAAAACCGATTTGGACTCGCTCTCCGCAGACAAAATATCGCAGCTTCTCGGTGAGAACGCAGAGGAAGGTGAGCCAGAGTGGGAGTCGTCTAATGTTACTGGTGGCAACGAACTGAGCGTCATGAACATGGGACAAACAGTGGAGGACTTTGAGAAGTGGAAGTCACTTATGCGTCTGGAGGAGCGTAGACGTACTGGTCAACCAGAGGTTGAGGACTCGTATGCTCATGAGGCAGAAAAGGCAGGAAATGCCGTTGATGACTTCTTTTCATTTGCAAAGCCAAAGACTGTGGAACCTCAAAGTCCTCATGAGGAGAGAACTGAGAAGGAAAGTAGTAAGAGTTCGAGATTTTCCTCGTTTTTCGGTGCTCCAGGAGGTCCAGGAAAACCACAGGGAGGTAATCAAGCGGGACCGCAGGGTCCACAAAGAGGCCAAGGTCAACAACCTCCACAAGGTCCTCCAGGAGTTCAACAATCTCCACAAGGTGCTCAGCAAGGTCCTCCGGGAATTCAACAAGGACCACCAGGAATTCAGCAAAGAGCTCAGCAAGGAAGTCAGCAGACCCCTGGCCCACAAGGATCTCCAATGGGACAAGGCATGAGAATGATGCCTCCAGGAATAATTCCTCAGAACCAGGGTCAGAACCAGGGTCAAAACCAACAGAACCAAAACCCACAACTTCGCCAGAACCAGCAAAACCCACAGAACCCACAAAACCCACAACTTCGCCAAAACCAACCAAACCAACAACCAAACCAACAGAACCAACAGGGCCGTCAAATGGGACCTCGCGGTCCACAGGGTCAGCCTATTGCTCAACTCCAGAACGCTCCTGGACAGCCATCTTCACCTTCTAGACTTCCACCACACCTTCAGCAACTTCACCCACAGCAGATTCAGCAGATGCAGCATCAGCAAATGCTCATGCACCAGCAGATGCTCCAGCGCAAGGCTGAGGGCAAAGAGCCTAGCCAGAATGACAACTTTTTCATGTCGTTGATGAACAAGAAGGACCCGCTGGCGGACCCCAACATGCCGATGAACATGCCTCCGCATATGCAGGGACCACCAGGAGTTCCTCCTCCATGGATGCAGATGATGTACAGACAGCAGATGGGTCAGCCAGGACAGCCAGGACAGCCAGGACAGCCAGGACAGCCAGGTCAGCAACAGCCAGGTCAGCCAGGGCAGCCAGGGCAGCCAGGGCAGCCAGGTCAACAACAGCCAGGACAGCCAGGTCAGCAACAGCCAGGACAGCCAGGTCAGCAGCAAGGACAGCCAGGCCAACAACAACGTGGTCAACAACCAGGACAGCAACAGCCAGGACAATTTGGAAGGCAGCCACAACCTGGTCAACCTGGTCAACCTGGTCAACCTGGCCAACCTGGTCAATCACCTCAGTCCCAGGGACAAATTCCTGGACAACCTAATTCGAACCGGGGACCTCCACCAAACTTACCTCCAGGAATGTTTCCGAACGGATACATGCCACCTCCACAGCACATGCAGCCACCCCCAGGATTCAATGGGCAGTTTCCACCATATATGGGATACCCACCGGGGATGATGCCTCAGCAGAAGAGATAGATAGATACGATTGGAGATAATGATTAAGCATATAGTTGACGAGCATAAGAACAGAAGTGAGGAGGTATAAGGGATGTCAAGATATTCAAGATATTTTGTCAAGATGTTCAAGATATTTTGTCAAGATGTTCAAGATATTTTGTCAAGATCACATTTTGTCAAGACATTTTATGAAGATCATATAATAGGATGTGGAGTGATCATACATTAGTGGAGTGATGTATTGCTCAATTTATATTAATTACATACCATTGTATATATTCAGTTGTGCATTCATTAAGGTAGTTCGCATTTTAAAAGTAGTCCCATGGAGGTACAATACAAATATGGTCATATGGCAGCTTATGTTCCAAAACATAGCTCTCCCAAGGTAACTTCTGCGGGTAGCTTTGGTAACGGTATTCGATTTCACTTTTAGTGAGTTCGGACCTAAACATAAGCTGTTCACGAGTGCTAGTGTCGACTCCATGTCCCAATTCTGGAATTGGGTGTGTTTGATAAGGAATCTTTTCATTCAAGTCAAAGACCTTTTCATCGACATCAACCTTTTCAGTATACTTTTCAGTATTTTCAGTATACTTTCTAGTGTTTTCAGTATAGCTTTCAGTTTTGGTCCGTTGAGGCAAGGCCCTACCCTTACCCCTACTACCCACTCGAATCTTCATACAAAAAGCACAATCGCAAGTTAAGAAATCCTCCTTGTAGACTTTCCAGTATGCTTTGGAGGTGTATGTCACGTAGCCCTCGTCAGTAAACTGTGGGCCCCAAGATTGGCCATCATACTTATTCCACTTCCAAATGCCAGCACTATCAGCGGTATCCTTGCGTAGCGAAGCCGAAGGGACAAGATAAAATCCCGTATTTCTAAGTAACTCTGTACGCTCCCCGATGATAACTTCATCAGTAAATGCAAGAAGTGGCTGTTCCTTTGGCGGAGTCATATCGAACAACAGTTCGAGTCGTTTGCGTTTTGCCAACATACCTTCTACGATGTTTTTCAAGTCCGGATGTTGCAAGACGCCGAGGGTGTTCATTTTGTCGGAGTATCTGTCACTTCGTAAAACGCACCCTACGAGGTCCTCGTGAAATTGGACTCCGACATAACGAGTAGAATTGTCCACAGTGAGATGGACCAAGTTCAGCCTCATGTATGCGCGCAAAACTCTTGACAAATCCCAAAAGTGCTTCGACTTCTTAGCGGCTCTGCTAGAAAGCACTTGTTTTATGAAATTTATCAAGGGTCCTTTAGGGACCGTTTCTCCAACTAATTTTGGGAGTAGCGACAACAATGTACTATCTTCGTCGACAGTTCTGCAACACACCAACTTGAGGAGACCAGATCTAGAGCCCACCATTCTGGAATCTGCAATGAGTTGAAGCTTTCGCAACTCATCGTGTGTGATTTGGTTCGTCAGTGCGCATTTGCAGGCATTACCGAATTTAGCAACGTAGAAATTATGGTCTGCAAATCCCGTGCCAGTTTTGTTAGCATAGGGAACGTCTATCGCCAATAGCTCATCGCAAATTGGACAACGGAGGTCAACAAGGTGAGAATTTAGGGTAAATGCGTCACTAACGTTAAACTTGTTGGTGTCGAGTTTTTTGATGTCATTGAACTTTTGGTACTTCTTGGTGTCAGTATCATTGACCCTGTTGATATCATTAAACTTTTTGATATCATTGAACTTTTTGACATCATCGTTGAACTTTTTGATGTCATCGTTATACTTTTTGATATCATCTTTAAGTTTTTTGATGTCATTAGACCTGGCAGCGGGCTTCTCGTAATTTCCATTAAGCCTGGAGTCATTCTTACCATCTCCACTCTTTATGTCTCCAGTCTTGATGTCTCCAGTCTTGGTATCTCCACCCTTGATGTCTCCATTCCCGTTGACCTTATTTATGCCTAGATTGAAACCCTCATAAACGTTAAACTCGTTGATGTCGCCCGGTTTGAGCTTTGTGCTCCTGTTTGCGAACGACTTCATGTACTGCTGGTACTTTGCGACCATTTCCTGACTGGGCTCGTACGCAAAAGTGTCGTCGTTGATCGCATTTGCAACTTGTTTGAGCGGAAACGGGTCACTTCGAACGATATTTTCCCCAGAGTCCTTGTCAATGTACGCCTCCATTGGGGAGTGAGGGGATTGCATAACCGAGTGCCAAACAAGGAGGACATCAAGTGGAGGTAAAAAGTCCGTAACTGTCTTACCAATTGTGCGACGAAGAGAATTCACCACCGTGAAGGTTACGATGAACCGACGAACAGCGTTGGTAATGAAGACCTGCCACCGTTTTTTGTTGAGTTTGGGATGCTGGGTGTTCATCACCGAGTCCTTCATCACCCCGAACGCCTTCATAACCTTCAAATGGGCCACGACTTCGGGGACTGTAGCGGGAACGTCTGGAATATTCCCCAGATCGTCAGCACAGTCCTCAGCAAAGTCATCCTTGGTGGCTTCGAGGAGGATTCCAACGAATGCGGGACGTTTTTCGGAATTGCCACCATTTGAGTGGGAAGTGTTGGTGTCGCCATCATTTGAGTGGGAATTGCCACCCACGTTGGAGCGGGCATTACCACTTGATGGGGTACTCTGGTGGTAATTACCACCTGAATTAGCGACTACTTCAGAATATTCTGGTGGATTGTCATCATAGTTGGGGGCCATTGAGCTGCTACCGTCGATAGGATGGAGAGTCACCACATTAAATATGGTGGTACTTCATACCTTTGTAACCTTTTTTATTGATCATCGAAAGTTTATTTGGAAAGGCTGTGGCGATAAGAGTATTGAATAGACACAAAAATAGAAGGTGATCATGACAACCAATCAGTTAACATCAGTTACCATGTGTTGAGATAGGAAGTCAGGTAAAGATTTTACAGAAATTCAATGAGGTAAATAAGAGAGTTTACAGAAATACTAGATTACCAATCAAGTAAATCAGCCGTTCGTGATTTCAATGCCACCTTCAGTTGTATAGAAATTCAGATATCCATTTTAAATGTTCTAATCCATTTTATTGGACAGTTTTCGTAATACCCTCGGAGATAATGAATTCTCAGACTTCTTAAAAACTTCTTAGACTTCTAATACATTCAATGCTCTACTTCTATACATTCAATACTTTACACTCTATACTCTAATAATACTCTACACTCTAATACGCTTCTTCCATACTTTAACTTCTGCTTCTATACCTTCTTCTTCCATACCTTCCTCTTCTATACCTTCTTCTTCCACACCTTCCTCTTCTATACCTTCTTTTTCCACACCTTCCCCTTCCATACGTCTCCCTTCGTTCTTAGTAATACCCTTCCATGCATTTTCCTCGTATTCTCCATCGCTTATTTCAGCCGCATCGATTACTAAGAGAAATTACTAATTTCTCCTGCACCTCAGCCGTACGGTCCATTGTGCAGGACCTTACTAAGACCCTTGACAAATCCCATATCTGGGGTAAACTATAAGAACGAACGACGTTACCAAACATAAGAACATTAATCCTTTTCATACCAAACAATAACAACATTAATCCTTTTCATACCAAACAATAACAACATTAATCCCATCCATGTCTTCCATTGCAGTTTTCGGCCTTTCGGGCTTCCTTGGCGATACCGTTCTTAGCGCGCTCCAGTCGGAGCCTTTTGCTTCCAAGATCAAGTTCCCAATCAAGGCAACTTCTAGAAAGGACTTGCAATCTACCGACAAAATCCACTACATCAAGTCTGATTTGTCCAACCCAGACGAACTCGCCGAGCAGTTGAAAGGCACTGACGTCATCATCGAGCTTTTGGCCCCTGCTCCACCATTACTTGCTGCTACTGAGAGAATCGCAGCACTTGTCAAGCCAAAGCTCTTCATCCCAACACAGTTCGGCTCGGACCTCAACGAGATCCAGGAGTACCTTCCAGGGTTTCTCCAGATGAAGACCGACCACAGTAGGGCTTTGAGAGATGCTGGTGTGAAGACTGTTGATGTCTTCACGTCGTTTTTCGCAGTGCCTGGTGCATTTTTGTACGAGATCTTGGGCCATGTTGGTGTGAACCCCGACAACACTTATGTTGTGAGAGGTGACTACGACCAGGCGCTCTCAGTGTCTAGACCGGGCGACATCGGCAGAACTGTTGCGTCTTTGGCCACGTTTGGAGACTACGACAAAATTCCAGATGTGGTTAGGGTTTTTAGTGAGACCACCACCGTTAGAAAAATCGTGGAAAAGTACGCAAAGGACCACGGGGTTGAGTTGAAGGAGGTTTCCAGACAGAGCGCTGGCGAGACCTTGGATGAGCTCAGAAAGGAGTTGTCGGCCGGGTTCGACGAGTCCAAGTTCCTTTTCTACTTGCACGGGATTGTTTCGCAGGGTAAGGGTGTTGCTTTTGGCGATGAAGAGAGAGAGTTGGTCAACCCAGGCGAGAGTTTGTGGAAGTGGGAGAGATTGTAGGAGAGGTAAATGTTTGATGTTATTGTGAATTGTTTGAAATAAATGAGTGATAAAGTCAATATGAGTGATAAAGCCAATATGAGTGATAAATCCAATATGAGTGATTAATCCAATATGAGTGATAAAGCCAATATGAGTGATAAATCCAATATGAGTGATAAATCCAATATGAGTGATAAACCCAATATGAGTGATAAAGTCAATATGAGTGATAAAACCAATATGAGTGATAAACCCAATATGAGTGATAAACCCAATATGAGTGATAAAACCAATATGACTGATAAAACCAATATTCGTAATTAACAATATATATTCTAAAGATGCTCATATAAGATTGGAACACCTCCAAATCCTACTTCATAGAATCCAGTATTAAAGTTTCTATTGAACTACATGGAAATCTTAAACTACTTTGATATCCTCAAAAAGAATTACTGTTATCCCATTCTTTGTATCTATTGGACTCTAATATCCTTTCTCCAAGAAGACAGACCGAAGGTTCGACATCTGTTGGACTCTAATATCCTTTCTCCAAGAAGACAGACCGAAGGTTCGACATCTGTTGGACTCTAATATCCTTTCTCCAAGAAGACGAACCTTCGGTCCGTCTTCTTGTCGTCTTCTTTCCGTCTTCTTTCCGTCACTTTAATATCAGTGATTCTTCGGTTCGCCTTTATCAGAACACCCCCACCAAACTCAAACACAAATTAAGCAACTGCACATGCTCATCCGTACCGCTATTCAACCTCCTGTCCGCCTCAAAACAAACCCTCGCAATCTCATTCTTTGTCTGTGTATCTACCGTGTCGTCCAACACAAGCTTCTCATGCAACTGGTCCAACAACTGCTGTGCGCTGTAGCCCGAAAGAACTGCCTCGTTCACAAAGTTCACCACCTTCTGCTGATCGCGCAGTCTGACCGTCTCCACTAGCTCCGACACCAACCCCTCGTCAATCACCCCCGCAATTTCGTATATCGATGCCACCGACACCGCGGCGCTGTTTGTCAACGTGCTCAACTTACTCGCGGACTGGAGATACGTGATGGCTTTTCTGAGATCTCCGCCCGAAACACGCAAAACCAGCTCCAAAACAGGCTCGTTGGCGAGCTGGATGTTCTCATTCTGTGCAATGTGCTGCAAGCGCGCCAACGCGTTGTCGTTGTTCAACGGCTTGAAGCGGAACTTGGAGCATCTCAGCGCAAGCGGATCGATGATACGCGTGATGTAGTTACAAATGAGACAGAATCTGGTGACTCCAGAGTAGTTCTCCATGGTTCTTCTCAAGGCCGACTGCGCGTCGTTGGTCATCGAATCAGCCTCATCCAAAATGATGATTTTGTACGGTGGGCATGGGTAGTTTTGCAAGTCTTCTGGGGTAGGGTTGGACACCGTCAAACGCGCAAAGTTCTTGATCTTCTCTCTGACAATGGAGATACCACGCTCGTCGGACGCGTTCAACTCGAGAACACGCGATTTGTACAAGCGCGGGCCATAGAGCTGCTTGGCAAGCGCTAAAACAGTGGATGTCTTACCGGTACCTGGAGGACCGTAGAAGAGCATGTGTGGGAGATTGGCAGATTCAATAGAGCGCTGTAACACGTTGGTGGCATGGTCCTGCAGCGCCACCTCCTCAAGCGATTTGGGACGGTATTTTTCAACCCACGGAGTGTGTTCGAGCTTTTCTTTCTCGTACTGGTCGAGCTTCATGACGCGTGAATAAAAAAAAGGTTGGTGAAAGAGATAAAGAGAAAAGATATAAAGAGGATAGATGAAAATGAGTAAAGATATAAAGAGGATAGATGAAAAATAGTAAAGTTATAAAAAGAATAGATAATATAAAGAGAAAAGATATAGAGAATAGATGATATAAAGAGAGATGGTAGTTGATGAAGAATGAAAGAGATGATTTGATGAGAGGAATTGATAATTGATGATAAAGTTGATGATTTAATCATAAAGTTGATGATATGAAAATAATTGAATAGTGATAAAAACACTTGAATAATGATAAAAACACTTGAATAATGATAAAATCCTTGAATAATGACAAAACAACTCCTGTTACTTATTAACACACTTTAAATCTCCACCATCTACTCTTCTATTCAACACTACCTCAACCCCCTCCATCTCATCTACATTCAACCAAATACTATGCATACAATATTAATAGCAAAGGACTACCTTATCTGTCTTCTTCATGTCTTCATCTTCCTTTTCTCTCCTCCTTCTCTCCCCTCTCTCCTCCTCCCCTCCTACTGAATTCCAACAACCAGCAACTCCAAAGTCCACACCCTTCTGATATGCACCTTGACCTTGACCTTGCCCTGGGCGGTGTTCAACTCGATCTCCACCTCCTGGCTCGACCACCAGCACTTTCTCGCGGGCTTTCTCCAGAAAAGCAACAACTTCAGCGGGTTATCCGGGCTCTTTCTCAGCTTCGACAACGATCTCAGCGCCGCGCGTGCCGAGCTCGCGAGGTGCGCCAAACGCTGTCTCAGTCTCAGGCGACCCGACGACGACGCGTTCGATGCGACCGGCGCAAGCAGCGGCGAATCGGGCGGCGTGTTGACCGCGCTGTTGACAGGCGTGTCCTGGTGGGTCTTCAAGCGCACCAACAGCAACAGCGAAATCACACATTTGGACGGCTCCAACAGACGGTTGCCCCATGTTCCACGGGGATCGAATCCAGACGTGCACAACATGTCAAACAAGTGCTGCTCTGCAGAACCCAAGGTCTGGTGCACCAGCGGAGGCAATTCCGGCTTGAAGCCCAACCCACTGAAAATCAGCTTGTTGCGCATGAGCTCGTGCGCAACCTCAAGCTTGATGTGTCTGATGTCGTCGTGGGATAATCCTGGCTCGGGCGGTATCACGTAGTAGTCCAAGTCTTCGCGCAAAACGATGATGGCCGGTTTGTTCTGGAGCACATTCTCTTGCTTACCGCTATCAACAGGCGACAATGCAGGCATCTCCGCCAAGTCGTGCTGGGCAGAGCTGAAGACGTCTATTATGTACTGGAAACACGCGCGGTCAAAGTTGACCAGCACTATGTCATCCTCGGTCAAGTTGGTGATCACCTGCCCTTTCATGTCGAGAAAGACACCGTTGGGGAAGAGGCAGAGAAGAATGCTCTCGGGAAGCAGCATGAGCTCGTCGCGCGTGATGACAAACTCGCTGCCGCGCACATTGAGGTGGATCTTGGAGTTGTAGTCGATGTTCTCATTGTAGCTGGCGGGCGTGGGAGTGTATGACTCGTCCACCTGGGTGATGATGTTGTTCATGGTAGGAATGAGAGCTGACTGTGGTGAACTGTAGCTGAACGTCACTAACTGATATGTTCACTGTAACCTAAGTTCACTGTAGGTATTCACTGTATCTAGTACCTAAAATTCAGATATAGTTGATATCAAAGGTCGCTGTATATTCTGCTAATTTTGTTAAGGAGTGTCAGTGATTTTTGCCTTTTTCTATGGTGTAGTATGTCGTTGGCTAGAGGTCAGGTGTCAAACTGTTGATACTCGATTAAACACTCGCGTTCGTTGCTAGTCTCCTTGCTTCTGTTATACGGCGCAAATGTTGTTTTTCTATTTTTTTGGACATTTCTTGCCGCGACATAACCAGCAATGTCGTGATAAGACAATGACTTGTGAAGGTCCCGGATGCTGTGGCACACACGCCAACGAGGAAGTTGCGGACTTGGGCGATGACGTATGGGGCGACGGCGAGGTCGACGCGCACGCAGATGTCATGCGCAGCCATGAAAAACAGGGCTATTTGGACGGTCTCACGAGTGCCAAAAACGAGGGGCTCCAGAACGGCTTTGACGCTGCATTCCCGGCAGGTGCTCAGTTGGGCATCAGAGTGGGGCGCATCTTGAGCGCGTGTGTGGGAAACGATGAGTTGATGAGCCAGGCAAAGGAAGAGTTGAATATACGGAAGGTTTTACAGAAGGAGTATTTTGGCGATGACTTGGAGGTTGGAAGGCATGAGTTGTTGGAGAAGTGGGAGAAAAGAGAAGGTAGCGAATGAGGGAAAGAGAACGAAGCGAATGAGGAGAAAAGAGAAGGAAGCGAATGAAGAATGGATAAGGGTAGGAAAATGTATAAAAATGTAATGATAAAGTCTACAGAACACTAGTAAATTAGTAAGTTCTACAAATTGTACATCTACACTAGTAAGCCTTACCAGTAAATTCTACAAATTCTACAAATTCTACTAGTAAGCTCTTACTAGTAAGCTCTCACTAAATTCTACTATTCTACACTCAGCTATTTCTTCCTAATAAATTTCTAATGACTATCCACAATGCTACTCAATTATTAATGTAGTCATATCAGCAGTATGGGTGTGGAGGCAGTTAATTACTTGGATCACCTGGATATCATAGTCGCCATATCAATATCACTGTAGCACCATGTGAACGAATACCCGTCAATGTGTAGCAATCACCATATCAATAGAAATGTCACTAATCAATATGAATATCACCATATCAATGTCACTAATCAATATGAATATCACCACATCAATAGAAATGTCACTAATCAATATGAACATCACCATATCTATAGAAATGTCATTAATATGAACATCACCATATCAATAGAAATATCACCATATCAATAATCACCTTTTCAATCGATATAGCAATCACTATAATCACCATTTCAATCAGCAATCTATATGACTAATAACCACTGTGATTCCTGTAGCTCTCTCCACCTCACCCTTCTTCTCTTCACTTTCACCTCCCCAATGGCATATCAGAAGTAATATGCCCATTCAAATCCTCATGCAACCCAAACAACTTCTCCTGGAACCGCGTTCTGCCCTTGGACCACTCCACCCACATCTCACTCACCAAATACTGTGTTTCCTGGAACATCAAGAACTCGTCCAAGCACGTCTGCTTGATCAACCAGTCGTTGTTCAACTGTCTGAAGATCTCCTGCTTGTCGTTAAAAATCACCTGGCGCAACTTGGCCAACTCGTTGGCCTTGGTGTCGGGCTCCTCGCTCAACTTGTTCAATCTCTGCTGGTTCTCGCTGATCTTGCGCTCCAACACCTCGATGTTGTTCACCGAGAGCCGCTTGGTGCGCTCGAAAAGCTCCTGTAATGAGTAGAGGTAGTCCAAGTAGTTCTTGAGTTTCTCCAACACCGATGTGTTCACTGAGTAGCTCTCGTCAATGATCAACTGGCTCGACTTGCTGTAAAACTCAGATAGTTGGCCAAGGGAGGAGTTGAGAGAATTGACATCATCGCGGTTATTGTCGCCCAAAATTGTGTCTGAAACAGGATACAAGCTGATGTCCAACTCACGGAACGACCCCAAGACCTCCTCGAACTTGGTGTTGTCGTACCTCACCTGCTGCTGTCTCTTTTCATACCTCTCTACGAGCAAAACTATACGCGTCCACGTCTCGATCAGTTTGTTGATACTGTCGTTGGCCTTGGCCCAGCTCTCCAAGAACTGCTTGCCGATGGTGGGCCAGATCTGGTTGATGAACTCCGACAGGATCTTCACGCCCTTGAACTCGATCGAGTAGTCGATCTTGGCCTGCTTCTTCCACGTAGAGATGTCGGTGGGCACACTCAAGAAGGTGATGACCACCGGCTCCTCGCGCAAAACAGGGTGTTTGATGAGCTGGTTCAAGAAACGGTACAAACCGCGTCTCCGTCTTTGTAAAAACTGCGAATCTGGAGATGGTCCTACTATAATAGATTAGTATTGTGCAAAGGGGGAGGAGTAACAAGAACACATCATTAAGAAATGATCTTAATGATATGAGGTCATGATGTAATGAAAAAGAATCGAAATGATCTGAATGATGTGAAGTAATGAAAAAGAATCGAAATGATCTTTATGATATGAAGTCATGATGTAATGAAAAAGAATCGAAATGATCTTTATGTTATGAAGGTCATGAATGTAATGAAATAGAATCGTTAATGCAATATGAACCACGATATTGAAAATCAATTTTAATGAAATAAGGTCACAAATTGTTTTCTTCAGTCATTTTCAAATCTTTTCTTCAATCATCTTCAATTCTTTTCTTCATCATCTTCAATCATCTTCAATCATCTTAAATCATTTCCTCAATCATCTTGAATCATTTCCTCAATCATCTTCAATCATCTTCAATTCTCTTCCTCATCATCAATTCTCTACTTCACATCAATTCTCTTCACATCACCATCTTCTGTCACCTCCTCATCATCGATACTCACCAGAAAACTTCTTCGGGGGTAATCCCGGAATCACCCTAAACGGGTACTTTTGTAACAAATACTCGAGGAGCCACACGAAATCAGAGTATCTTCTCGTCACCTTCTTTGTTCCACCATGCGAATTCATTCCAAGCTTAAGATCGTGTGTAATGTAGTAGTTGATATGCTTGAACAACAACCCTTCTTTTTCCGGCACCTCCTTGATTTTGATGGTGTCCATGCTGTTGACCAACGGTTTGAACCTATCGCGCACCTCGTTGATGTAGTTGGTGATCTCGCGGTGATCCCCCGGTGGGGCTTTTGGTTGCGATTGTTTGGGCTGTGGTGGTTCACTCCACTCAGGTTCCTGTTGGTCTTTCCAGCCCGGTTCTTGTTGGTCTTTCCAGCTAGGGTCTTGAACTTCACTTTGCTTGAAAGGCTCCTTCCACTCACTATCTTTCGATTCCTCCACTTGCTCACTGAGTGGATCCTTGACTTTGAACAAATCAACCAATCCCGACGGCAATTCCGGGAGGTTGTTCTTCTTGAACTGGAGCGACACGTAATCGCCGGAGCCTGGAACATCAATCTCGAGTGCAATCAACCCCACCAACTGCACAAAGTTCTTCTCCAATGAGGCTGGGAGGAGGTTGTTGTCGTAGCATAAATCGACAATCTTGGTCTTTTGGAACCGTGTGAGGAAGTCGTTCTCCACGAGCTTGTCGAGTAAAAGCGCCTCCAAATCAGAGCCGGTTTTAAGACTTGCCCCTATGAGCTCAAACAACTCGGTATACGAGGGGGGCGGAGACGAGACGAACAGCGACTCGCTCAGGTTGGCCTGTCCTAGTAATTGTGATGGAGAGAGAAAGGTGGAGGCATTACCGAAGTTCTGCGATTCACTCGACCACCCGTTTTCCCATGGATCGTCAGATCCAAAGAGGTTATTGTTCATGTTGATAAAGGATAAAATAAAATACGAATATCGACGAGACTAGTATGCGAATATCGACGAAGTCGATATGAGTATACGAAAGACTAGGACAACGATACAACAACTAGTGTACAACAACTAGTACAACAACTAGTACACAACAACTAGTACAACTAGTACACAACAACTAGTACAACAACTAGTACACAACAACTAGTACAACAACTAGTACACAACAACTAGTACAACAACTAGTACACAACAACTAGTACAACAACTAGTACACAACAACTAGTACAACAACTAGTACACAACAACTAGTACAACAACTAGTACACAACAACTAGTACAACAACTAGTACACAACAACTAGTACAACAACTAGTACACAACAACTAGTATACAACAAGTTAATTTGAGCAATATTGATATTACTTACCAACCGATCCCCTTTAACATCAACGACGTCAATTTGAGCATTATTGATCTTGTTAACTAATCTCCTTTACCAATTCCATCAACTACTTTTGATCTCTTATCCCGATTATTTCTACAAGCTACTATTCCTTTCATCTATTATTGACGGTTTTGGTCGTCTATTACCCTCTATATAAAGCTCTATCAGCCGTATCTCCTTTGTATCTCCTTTTGTATCTTGCATCTGCAACTCTTTTCCTTCACTCCTTCCTTACTTGTACTTCTCCAACAACTTACCAGCCTCCTCCTTGATGTCCTCCTGGTCGCTCTCCGTCAACTCCCGCAAAATCCCCACACAAACGTCCTTCACTGGCGGCCTGTACATGATCAAGAACTGCAACGACAAAAAGCCAATCTTGGACCTGATCGGATCCAACACCAACGACTTGATGCGCCCCACCAAGTCCCCGTTCAAATACGGCAAGTCACTGAGCAACCTGATGAAGATCTTCCTGTCGTTCGGCTCCAAGAACGGAATCATCGCGTCCAACACCTTCCCGGCCCATTTGTTGTATATCGGTGTGGCTGTGCTCTCCACAGCAGCACGTTTGTTACTTCCCTCATCGTCATCCTCTCTCTGTCTCTTGCGTGACGAGAGGTCCACGTCCTCCTCCTGCTTGATAACCTTCTCTTCCTTCTTCACCGCCTTCTTGTTGGCCTCGCTGAACACACGCTCCGAGTACCACTCCTCGTTGAGCCACTCGATGATGAGGTCAATGCGCGCATGGATATTATCCAAGAAATAGTCGAAGATCGCACTTCTGATCATATCGCTCATCACGTCGTCGTTCTTGGCGTCGTCGCAGTCACTAGACTGGTGCCTCATCCCACGGGTCGCCAATCTCGTCAACAAAATTAGCCAACTATCCTTTTTCCACGCACTGATGGCGACCTTGGTGAGCGGATCCTCGTCCTTGTCCTCGCTCTTCTCACCCACCGATGCCAACTTGAAGAAGTTCTTGATGATGATTCCAACATGCTCTTTCTTTTCCGCAAAGGAAAGCGCTTTTGGTGGTGGAAGTGTATATACTGTCTCGGGATTATAAGCCTTTCCATCGTCGTCTTCTTCCTCCTCGTCCTCTCGCAGCTCCGGCTCGGTCTTCACCTCCGGCTCCGGTGCCGCGCTCACCACATTCACGTACCTCTCGCTGACGATGTCAAGTGCCTTTGATAACTTCGGCACTGTTGCACGCTGCAACGCCGCAATCACCATCGAGGCGAGAATATGCTGTGGGACCGTCGTGAGATCGAAACTGTTCAACTCGTTGTTGACGTCGTTCAATGTGTACAACGCCTGGTACGTTGCGTTTTCGCCCAATTTCCTCGAGCTATTAAGGAACCCTTCGAATTTGCGCTTCTGGATAGTCGGATCGTCGATCGCAAAGATGTTCTTCTTACGGATATCAACGCCGCGCTCCACCAACTGCGCCGCCTTCTTACCCAATGCATTTTGGTAGCTCACTGGCACCAAACTGTGCTTCTGCAAGTGCTGGATGAGAACCTTGAGAACACGGTCCACGTACTTCTTCGAAAGCTTGAACTGCTCAACACTCTGGTAGTTCGACTGCATCTTCTTGTTGGTATCGTAGTCCTGTATCACGTTGAGAACTCGCGCAACATACTGGGGCTTGCGCTTCATAACAATAATTAAATGGTTGAGTGTAGCAGTTATGACGGGCGCTACCAAAATCTCACTTGCGAAGACTTTGAGGAGCATATCGAGCAAGGACAGGGCCTCGTACTCCATGTTTGCTGCTTTTATGAGGGAGTGCGACGACGGCACGTTTGCCAAGCTGTAGGAAGGAGCGCCTCCATTTATTGGGGTCAGTTTTGATTGATAATCAATGACTATCATGATGAACTTGATCAACTCCACCTTGCACACGATGTTGCGCATTTCGTCGTGTTCTTCGTTATCTGAGGGCGGGAGCGGGAAGGTCAGCAGGAACTTATTCACGAGCGAGTTCTTCAATTCCGCCAACTTGCTCCAGATTTGGTTACTGCCATCGTTTTCCGCCACGTACTTGAAGACAAGTCTGTAGACCACGCTGCTGACGTTGACCACCGCGCAGAGAATGTGGACGTCGCGCACCAGGGAGAGCTGGATGAGAGCATCGAGAGAGTCAATGGCCAAATCTACTTTGTCTGCGAGTCCGAGTTTGCTAGCTGTGCCTTCTGTTGTTCCGCTGGTGTCGACGAACGACTCGGCGAGGAAGTCCACACACCACTTCTGGATCAGCGGATCGGGGTTTGGCAAGAACTGGAGGATCTGACGTAACACCTGGGGATGTGTCAGCGCATCTTGTAGCGCTAGATTGCGCGCCTGGTCGAGTTGCTCGATGATTTGAGCTGGTGAGAAGGACATGATGGTAAAAAAAATAACAGAAAAGGTTGAAAAGGTTGAAAAGGAATGAAAAGGATTGAATAGAAAAGTATTGAATAGAAAAGCGTTGAAAAGGATTGAATAGAAAAGTATTGAAAGAGGATTGAATAGAAAAGAGGACATGATATATGATAATTGAATCATTATAATTATGATAATTGAATCATTATAATTTCAATAATGTATTTCATGTACAATACTAATTGATACTATAACTCTCCATAATAATTCTACTGTTATAATTAAACACACCCGTATTCACTTCCCTTTTAGCTTTATTATTACCGTATTACGGCGTAGCCGTGCGATTCTGATCACATCTTCCTTGCTATTACGAGATCACGTTTTCTTCTTGGTTACGTAAATCAGGGATGCCACACATCTGCTACAAAAGTGAATAATCAGACTGAAACACGTTAAGTGTGTGGATACTAGTATGATAGATGGTATAATTGGATAGTATAATTGGATAGTATCAAGATAGTATAATTGGTGTGGATACTTCCATTATTCTAGATACCTCTATATCTCATTCTTATTCTTATTCTTCCCCCCATTAATTTCTTTTATGACACTTATCGTCTGGATCTATTTTTGTAGGAGCCCAGAATTGGTGGCCACCTGTTATTAGGTTTCTGTTTTTCTTGACTATTTCAAGATATTTATAACAGTATACCCTCAATCTCCGTATTAGGATGTGCCCTCAAACTCCGCATTTGTCTGTCCTATCTGTGCTCTTTATCTGTGTCGGTTTTATCCCTTTTATCATTTTTCATTTATATAACCCTCTTGATTTCTTAATCTTTTATTTATCCACCACTTTTTCACACATGGACTTCAACGTCGACTCGCAGCTCAAAAAGCTCGATCTTACCGACGCCACGTTCGACACCGTCGATGTCGACTCGTTCCACAACACAGACGCCGGAACCGTGTTCCTGTTCTTGTACGAGTGGATCCTCATGATCCTCGCGGTGGTGCTTCTCGGAACTGATGTCTACACATGTCTCAACATTTTGGTCTTCCACCACTGGAGTAGTGAAGAGTACCAGCCTTACGAGTACAAGACCGCTAAGTGGATCTTCACGGCGTGTATCATCTTCCAGTTTTGCCTTCTTTCATACCGTTTCGTATGGGGAATTGTCATGTATCGCACACGTAACATCGCGTTTGCCTACTTGAATTCAATAGCGCGTAATTTCTACACTATCCGCACATACAACTACCACTGCTTCTTCAGCAAGATCGACCACGATAACTTCTTCGACTGGGCGTGTTTCTACACCTACTACGAGCTCGATAGCGCGCTCCAGATCTTGGTGGCAGATACTCCCCGCCAAGTCATCAATATCCTCACCTTGCGTTTTTACGCGACCGGCGGCCAGAGCAACAACGATATCTTGTCGAACATCAAGTGGATCGCAGAAAAGAACTTGAAACTCGCCATCATCCTCGGCCTCATCTGTCTCTCGGTGTTCATCTGGTCGCTTTTCTGCTTCAAGTTCGTGTTGGGAATGCTCTTCTTCCCGTTTGTGATGACGAAAATCAGAAAGCGCGGCTTCAAGTCGCTCAAGAAGTACAACTGCCTGGTGCTCAACAAGCGCATCAAGGTGATTGTGTTGCGAAACGAGACAAAGTTGAAGCAGGAGTACGAGGATCATTTGTACTTTGGCAAGAAGTTGCCAAAGTCAAAGACTTTCACGAGCACCTACGAAATGACCTCGCTGACGGTGAATTTGGTGGACAAAAAGGGTGTTGGTGACAGAAAGTTCAGTGGCCCAATAAAGACGAGAAATCCAAGTCTGTTAAGCCACGATAAGTTTGGCTCGTCGTTCAACGACAGGTTGCGTAACCAGCCGTCTTTGCTGTCGCTCACAAATGAGAGTCCGTTTGACCCATTCCGTGACCCAAGAAAGGGAAGTAACGGAAGCAACGACAGAAAAGGAAGTAACGAAAAGGGGTTCAGACCCAATATCACTCCGTCTGCGTTGGAGAAAGGCTCGTATAAAGGTTCATTCAAGGATCCTTTTGCAGACTCTAGAGCAAACACCTTCACCGATCCTTTTGCGGATTCCAAGACTCTAGCAAAGTCAACCACGTTTGCATCTGAGAAGACCGGGTTCACCGACAAGACTTACAATGAGTTTACCGATCCGTATGGGTACCCCCACAACGCCAACTCGCAGACCTCGCTCACACGTGACAACATCGAGTTGGGAAATATGAGGTCATACAGTCAGAGTCTGTTGACACATGAGGGTGGCCAGACCAGTCAAGAACAGAGCTATGGCGGGGCCATAGCGAAACCCGCAAAGTCGCACACTCTGGATATGAAGTGGAGACTGGACACGTTTGACGAGTCGCTGGGCTTGTTGGAGAGGGAGGAGGAGAGGCAAGAAAAGAAGAGGGAGAGAAGGGAGAGGAAAGAGAGGAGGGAGAGAAGGAATAGGAGTGGTAGTGGTAATAGGGAGGGAAATAAAGTCAATGAGAATGTCCATGGAAGTCAAGTCCAAGGAAGTCCTTATGTCCAAGGAAGTCCTCATGTCCATGAAAGTCCTCATTTCCAAGGAAGTCCTCATGTCCAAGGAAGTCCACGTTTCAACCAGGAACCTCACATCAACCAACCACTCAACCAGTCTCACCTCAACCAGGAAGCTCACCAACCCATTTACCAGGAACCACATGGAGAAACGAATGATTCTGTTGCTCCGTATCCTGTTGATCACGAAAAGCCGTCGACAGAAGAGACACCATACCCAGTGCGGGGAGTTTCGATGTTTGGCGGGCCCTTTCTTCCAAACAAGCTCTCCTTGGGTTTCACCGAGAGCTCCCATTCGTGCAACCGCTGCTTTAGCGTACCCTCACTTTCCGGGTGGTTACTGTCCAAGTTTGCATTGA